>JAULJZ010150970.1:0-30480 GCA_032270985.1 Heliamphora pulchella | reverse complement strand
GCAAGAAGGTCTTGAGATTATGGGTCAGAGTGCAATTATAGTTCTTTAGTGGTGTGAACTGTAATTCAATGTTTTATAAAAATTGCAGAAATCGCTGCATGTCTATCCATAATTGCAGAAACCTCTAGTAGGTGTCTATGTTCCACTGAAAGTCTAACTCATAATTTCTCCCATAGTCCCTACTGTAGCCCTATATATACGCGAGTTGACTGAACTAGTTTGAGAATGATACATCATATATCAGATAGTTCATATATCATCTATCATTATTGAGATGTTTTTTTTATCTTTCAAAGACTTAAATATATCAGGGTTCTGCCGGTACGAGTTCTCGGAGGATCGTAGCCCACACTACGTTTGAGAATCGCGTAAGGGAATACAGTAGAAGATCTGACTAGAGTTTCAATTCAGAATCAAGTCGTAGTTAAATATTAGATCGACAAGAGACATTCATTTAATGTAACTTTGGTTGTATGAGTTTATTTTTGATCGTTTGACGTCAAAATTTTATCTGGAGCCTGTTTCGGCGTTTGCGCGTCTAGTTAATTTTCTACCGAAAATTATTTTTAAAAATAATGATTTTAGCAGTATTGCCTCCAACATTTACAATGAGGGAAAATGTGACTTAAGATGCAGCAGTGATGATAGGTAGGATGAGAGTTAGATTTTCTTACCTCACTATGTTGTATGGTGGACTTGTTAGACATAGTCCCTTCAGACTAGTCAGTTATTACACTTTATTGTAATAATAGCGGAGCGGTTGCAAACTCGAAAGAACCAAGAGTTCATAAGAAAGAAAAGCACATTGAGCGTAACTATCACCTGATACGAAAAATTGTACAAAGTGGTGATGTTGCTGTGACCAAAATTATCAGAAGACAACCTTACAAATCCTTTTATAAAGAGCTTATCAGCTAAGATTTTTGATTGCCATGTAGAGGGTATAGGAGTTAGAAGTATGACAACATGGTTTTGAGTATAAGTGGAAGATTGTTAAGGTTGTACACTAAAAATCATAGATTTATTTGATTTTAGTATACAATTTTATTTTTTAATAAAATTAAATTTTCAGTTTATGAAAATCTTAATGAGCAATGTATGCTATATCATTTCTTTAATGTTATGCATGAATATCTTTTATTCTGTACAATATTTAATCTGGTGTGTAGAGTACGGCTTGTACATTGAAAATCAAATTTTAGGTTTTTGTAGAATATAAGTATTTGTTCACAATATAGGTGAAAATAGGCATACTATCGGTACGACTATAGCACAGAGTTTTAGTAGGCCTGTCTTGATTATAGGAAACAGATAATAGCGTCGTCTATTATTTTGACTCTCTGTGCTAGTACACTTTGTATGTATTGAATGAGACATTTGGAGTAATTAATTTTATACTGATTATATAAATTAATTCACACCCCAAGATTGTTTTAAAAAGTGCTTATTCTCTTAATTTTGAAATAATTATTGATTTGCATATAAATAAGTTAAGTAGAAGGGCTTAAGGAATTTAAAGATGCCGACTAAATTAAATTGTGAGTGATTAAATTTAATTAGCGAGTATTGAAAATCTTAATATGGGGAGATGAGTTAAGTATTTAATAACAGGAGCTCAATGCAAGATGGTCATGAGATTATGGCTTAGAGTGCAGTTATAGTTCTTTAGTGGTGTGAACTGTAATTTAGTATTTTATGAAAATTACAGAAACCGCTGCAAGATTTTCATAATTACAGATACCGTTGAGAGGTTTGCTTAATTGTGGAAACCACTAGATACGTATCTGGATTACACTAGAAGTCTTTGTCATAATTACTCCCTAGGTCTCTGTTGTAGCCCTATAAATATGCGCGTAGGCTGAACCAAATTGATAACTTATCTTCAAGACTAAGGTTGATTAGGTTCTGCTAGTACGAGTTCACGAAAGATCGTAGCCCACACTACGTTCGGGAATTACATAATGGAATACAATAGAAGGTCTGACCGAAACTTTAATTCGGAATCAAAAGTTCATAGTTGGAGAATCGACCAAAAGGGTATTCTTCTAAATTAACTGTGGTGGTACGGATGTTATTTTGATCGTTCAATATCAAAATTTTTTATCTGGAGCCCGTTTCGGTGATTGCCCGTCCGATTATTTTTTATCAAAAAATCATTTACAAAAATAATAATGGCAGTTTTTCCTCTAACATGTCTTACTTGTCGTGCTTTTCTCTTTTGACTTCACTTTGGTGAAATCAGCATCTTTAGTTCTTTTAGAACTCACCCCTTTAATTTGTTTGGCTTTCACAAAAGTTGGGGTTGTAGGTGTCTGAGTTGATTGGGCTGCTTTTTTCGTTCATGTGGACTGTTTATTTGTTGAAGTGCCAGCAAACCCCAATCCAACTTTGTCACTTATTGCTTTTTGATACTCGAGTAGTTCACTCAATGCAAGTTAACCTGCATTCCAACGCTTGAGAGTAGCATTAGCATTATTCAATTGATTCTCATGCTCAGTTATTTGACTCTCTAACTCAAACATCCTAGATGACTTGTCATCATTTAACAGTATAAATCTTTCCTTATCTTGCTTACAATTTTCTAAGTTATTGCACAAGATATTCATTTCACCTTTCAAATCTTCTTCTTTTGCTTGAGCCATCAATAGCTCTTGCATGAGTTTTTCTTTCTCCTTCTCACTTGTTTTAAGTTGAAACACAAGTTTAGCACATTTTTTGGTAAGCACATAACTCTCTTTGTAAAGCTTTTCATAAGCTACTTGGAGAGTTTCATCATCTTCCCCTTCAACAATTCTCCCATTTGTTTCTTCTTTATCACATTCACTTTCAAACTCCTCTATATTGGTTTCCCTAGAGTTGTCATGGACAGAAGCAACAAAGGCTATGACATTCCTGTCATCATACTGGTCCTCATTCTCATCACTCAACTCAGGTTCACTTTCATCATCCCAAGTTACGGTGAAAACTTTTTGCTTCTTTTTCATCTTGTTTGGAATTTATGAGTAATGTGTCCAAATCCTTTGCACTCACAACAATGGGGGCCAGGGTTTTGAGATTTTTGCCTCCTTTTGTGAAAGAATTTGGGTCTATTCCTGAGTTTGTCATTCCCAAATCGCTTTTGTGATTTATCTTCTTGATTAGGCTTCTTATTTTTTTAAATTTTTTTAAACTTTTTAACGAACATAGCCATCATCTCAGGATCGAATTCAGCATCAAAATCACTTGCAAACCCTTGAGCTGAGGTGAAAGCCAAGTTTTTTGAAGTTTTATGATTTTGAATGTTTAGGTCATAAGTTTGCAAGTTTCCAACCAAACATTCAATTGTAATAGAATCAATGTATTTGCTTTTTTCTATTACAGTGACTTTTGGTGAAACTGTTCAGGAAGAGATCTTAGAATTTTTTGAATAATTCTAGAGTTAGAAATCTTTTCGCCAAGATTAAAAGAAGCATTTACATTATCACTTGGCGTAAAAATCATCAAACTTCTCGTCATCTTTCATACATAAAGTTTCAAAACTAGTAGTGATACGTTGAAGTTTGGAGATTTTTATTATTTGAGTACCTTCATAAGTGACTTGAAGGATGTCCTACACTTCTTTAACCAAGTTACACATACTTATTTTACAAAATTTCTCTTGTGTGACTCTACTATAGGTAGCTTCATAGCCTTAGTATTCCACCCGGCATTATTGCGGGCGTTTGAGGGAGGATGGTGCACCAGATATCTATCATTTTTAGAAAAAAAATGTTCTTTTTAAAAAAAATAGAAAACCTAAAATACTTGAGCACGCTTTTAAGAAAAAATAAAGTCGCCACTTGATTTTTGAGAAAATTCAAGAAAAACAAAATGAAGGCCACAGGTCTTTAGAAAGCGTAACTAGAGAAAAAGGGGGTTCGGGGGCTAAGGTACGAAAAGAAAAGATATTAGGCACCCTTTTCGCCCAACCATGATCTTGGCCTATACTTTTGTCAATATTAATTCTTGTTGTAAATTTTTTAAAGGTAACATATATAGAATATGAAGTTAGAGAGGGTCCATACAAAAATAAACAAAGAAGCAAAAATCTTAACTACAATCTTAAGGGTCATGCAATTTGGTTATCATTTCTAAGCATGCTACACGTATAATTCGAGCAAAGTAAAGCAAAAAACATGTTGTAAAAGATTACATGAAACAAGAAAAAGGCCTAAGGGACATGCTACAATGTCTTCATCTCTAATCATACTATATACAGACTATACAAAAAGAGCTAAAAAGATTCGACATTGCTTTTAAGCTACAAGACATCTAAAAAACTCATAGCCATGGCAACCAATGTTGCGGCCGTGACAAAATAAGTCACAAAACATACGGCCATGACAAACATAAGGTTACCGCAAGGAACTAAGAGGAATCATGTTATGGCCGTGACAACCAAAAGGTTGCGGCTAAGGTATTTTGAGGTCCAGAATGGTTGTTCAACATGCACAGTCAAAAGCTAACTTTAATGAATGGGATATTCAGGATAGAGACCATAACCCAATTTATCAAGACTAAATCTACCTTCCTTCATCCCTTACAGAAACACAATGTCTAAAAATAGAACATACAAGACTTTAGAACAGTTAACAAAAGGGGCTAAAACACGATTTTAATGCTACTGGTATCCACAAAAGCTCATGGCCATAGCAACAGTGTGAGACCTTGACCCTTTTTCTTTTTTGACGTTTTCGGACGCACATTACGTGTTTTCGTTTGAGTATGTTTTTATTTCTTTTGATGCATGATCGAGCTTAGATATGCATGCGGGGTAGGTTCCCAAGGCCGTGGGCCATTGTAGCGCGAATTTCAAAATTTCAAAAAAAAAAAGGATATTTTAGAGGCCTATAAATATCTGGAGTTAGATATTTTTAAAAAATATATTTTCCAAAACTTCTCTAATAAGCTTCCTATTTTTTCTCTGCCTTCTCTCTAAGTTCGCAGGGGTCCGGGGCTCGATTTTTGACGATCAGACTGTCGATCCTTGTTATTGGCGTCGTGGTTTACGCGTTCATCCAGACAATTCCATTTTGACGAAGCTCAATTTTACACGTGTATCGAGACATCGAGTTTTAAACTCACCGAGGTAGGATTCTAGACCTGTATGTTTTATAAGGGTTCTATGTGTAATCGGGTGTATTTTTACCGGTCGAATAGCTATATATCTAATTTTTTGTAAAGTTGGGCTTTGGGTTTAAAACTGTGTTTTGTCGATTTCGGTGGATAAAATCGTGTTTCGAGAGTTTCATTCGAGGGTTTGGTGTTTGGCTTGGGCGTGTGGCTGTCCGAGGGTGTTGTGTGGGAGTTTAGAGGCTTCGATTCGGGGTTTGGAGGTGGAACCCATAGCTTAAAAACGGTTTCTGGGCTTCTTCAGTCGACTGAACTCATAGGTTCAGTTGACTGGAACATAGTTCTTGGGGTTCGGTCGACTGGACTTTGGGGGTCAGTCGATTGAACCATGTGTTGAGGCATTTTGGTAGTTTTCTAGTGTGTTTTTCAGTCGACTAGAGGCTTGGGTCAGTTGACTGAACTTTTAGGCAGTGTGATGGTGGTTCGGTGGTTGGGTTTTGATTTCCGATTGGCGTCTTATGGTATTCAGTTGATTAATTTATGAAAATTAGTTGATTCAACTACCTGTGGATTCCTATTGGGGTTCAGTTGATCGTGTGGTGGTTTGGGGGTCGTGTTGTGGCCTCGGGTGTTTCGTTTAGATGCCGTCCTTGGGTTGACGGGTATGGTTAGATTTTGGGAGTTGTGGCACGGTTGTGTGTGTGTTGGTTATGTTTGGGACGTGTAGGTCCGTGGTTTGGTTTTAAGATTTGGTTCTGGTGAGAATCGGTTTGAGGGAGGTTCAGGTGTTGATATCCGCGTGAGATGTTGGTTGTCCTGGTGTGTGGACGGGTCCCGGTTTGTAGATGGGTCATTCGGGTATTGAATGATGGATCTGTGACATGTGATGTCGTGTCGGGTTATGTGACGGGTGGCGTCATGCTGTGAGGTTATATGGTTATATGCGTTTATAACTGATTATGTGTATTTATAACTCTAGTTTATTTATGTACAGAATATGTAGGTGGATTACCTGGTTTTGGCATCGTATGTGAAACGTCGTGGTCATACATGATCTTCTGTTTATAGAACTATGATTAGTTTTATTCTCGTATATTGTAGGACGGGTATGTGATCCTATGTGGTCTTTGTGATCGTGAACAGTTATTTTATATGCATGTGTTGCATTGTGTATATAGAGGGCGAAGAATGGTTCTACGGTAATAGTCCGTAAAGATTTGTGATGAGAGCGGATAATGGTCCTACTATGAAAATTCGTGAAGATATCTGTTGACCCTGGTCAACAAAGCATAGTGGGGCGGATAAGGGTCCTTCGGTCCTTCGGTGAAAGTTCGAGAAGATATATGAAATGTATATGATCGATCTGTGGATAGGGCTCGGGAGAGAGTCGATGTTTGTGTATACATTATGGGCTCAGGGGAGAGTCGATTTAATTCTATCTGTGTTGCATTCGTGGCTCCTAGAAGTCGACCTTTACCTGTGTGGCATACTACTATATGTATCATGGATTGCATGTATTACATATTGTGACAGATAAACCAATTTTCATAAAACAGTATTAACGACCTACGGGAGTCAAAATACTGTATTAACAGCCTGCGGTAGTCATAATACCGGAATCGTTTTCAAGGCTCTGATGGGTCGAAAAATGGTTTATATCCTCGCTTTCCCATTGCTTGTGAAAATTATTTTTAATGGCTCCTGCGAGTCGTGATCTAAAATTATTTTCAAACTGTTTTCAAAGATTAAAAGAGAGTCTAAACTTGCACTTCGGTTTCCTAGCATATTTTGTTTATACTGCATGCCTATCTAGTTTCTGCTGAGCCTTGGTTCACGGTGTGGGATTTGCTTTTCTTCAGGTACCGGTCACGCAGGTTGATCTGGAGGTGCTGAAGAGGTGGAAGAGTTATAGTCTTCCTTTTTGTTTCTATCTGTATCATATATGTTTATTTTGAGAGTGTATTCTTGATTGGGTGTTATATTTGGTTGTTTATGGGTGTTTCACGTGGCCCGGAGTTTGGGGCGTGATAGCTTGATATCAGAGCGCTGGGTTCGAATACCTAAGAGCTGTGAAAAGAGGTTGCATCACCGTGTGAGGTTGATTGCGTGTGCTTGACTACATGTGTTTAGACGCCTTAATAACATGATCGTGTCAACATGTTAGCTATGTGAATGATGTGTATATGTGAGCATGGGGTTGAATCTTAGGAGTGATAGTCTTGCCTTTGGGCGTTTGGGTTAATAAACTTGGGAGTCAAGTAGGGAGTCTGAGTAGGTTATTCAGATTGACGTGTCATTCTTGTTGGTTCTCCTCGGTATGTGGGGTTTTGTTTAGCATGAACCTATGTGCTTATGTGTTAGCATGCTTATGTGGTTTATGCTATGTGCTACATCTCATGTCTTGTCTTTTTCATCTAGACGTGACGTCTGTGAGATGAGGACGAGGCCGTGGTCGAGGCCGTGGCCGTGGTGTTGGCCAAGGGGATGTTCCTATCCCTGATGCTGGGGATGCCAATGCTCCCCTGGGACCGATGGACGCGACGGAGTTGTTGCGTGTGCTGGTGGGTTCTATCTAGCAGTTGGTTAGAGGTGAGATTGTTAGGGAGATAGAAGGAGTACCTGAGGCAAGAGCTACAGTAGCGATGCGGGAGATCAGGTGCATTGATCTGCCTACCTTTACCGGCGATCTTGATCCTATTGTGGCGACTGAGTGGTTGGAGCTGGTGACACGAATCCTCGACACATTGCAGATCGTGGAGGATGAGTTACGGGTTTCATTTTCCACCTTTTAGTTGAGGAGCGCTGCTCATCAGTGGTGGAGATATGCCAAGACGACTGTAGGAGTCACATGGGCGGCCTTTACAGGTGTATTTCTGGAAAAATACTTCCTGGCGTCGAAGAGGGACTTGTACAGGGAGGAGTTCTATACTCTTACCCAGGGGGCCATGGATGTTATGCAGTACGAGGCCAGGTTTACATGTTTATCCCGGTTTGCACCGAAGTTAGTGAGCACAGACGAGCTGCGATCTATGAGATTTTAGCGGGGTTTGAGGCTGATGATTAGGGAGCGTGCGGTCGCGATGGGACTTCGGGTGTTCATAGAGCTGGTAGGCAACAGCAAGGGTGGAGAACACTATGACTGAGATTCGAGCTTCTAGGGAAGCCAGGACACCACAGAGTGGGACCGAGGCACAAACAAGTGGGCGTTCCAGTAAGAGGCAGAGGGTCTTCTGGTACTAGCTTTCATCCATCTGGATTACCACAGCAGTTCTTTGCGCCAGCACCGTCAGTGGCATCATTTAGGAGGCCAGAGCAGAGGGAGTTGAGGTGTTATCGGTGTGGACAGATGGGGCATCGTGTGTCAGATTTCCCACAACCGAGACCGCATCAGAATTCGCAGTTGAGGCAATCCCAGAATCCCATACTAGATCAGTCACAGGGGAGAGGGCCGCCGATTTATTTTGGATGTGGTCAGACTGGACACATCCACAGGACTTGTCCCCAGAGGGAGGATGCGCCGAGCATGGCGAGCACACCAGAGGGTTCATTTGTCCAGGATCGACAGCGGTATCTGGTAGTACAGACTTCTCGAGTGACAGGTAGGGGAACTTCAGTTTAGTCGGTGCGGCTACCCACAGCGCCGAGTTCTGGTGGATAGGCCAGAGTGGGATTGCCCCAAGCGTATTCTCTTATAACTTCTGGTCCTTCGAGGGCACCAGTCATGCCGAATGATGCAAATTTTCCCTCAACGAGTAGAGGTACTTTCTGAGTTTACAGGCTATGGGCTAGTTCTTTTCTTACATCTGTTTGGGAGTTGGTGATGGACTCCGTGGGTGATGTGCTGTGTTGAGGTTGTGGCTGATGATGATGTGAGGTTGAGGTGAGTTGTAGATCCCGTGTCTTGGAGATAGTTAGCCGTTGTCTAGGATACCTGACCTTGTCTGACTATATCCTTGGAATGGTTTGGCTAACCATCTCGTATGCTTGTGTCGATTGCGATCGACGGTTGGTTGTTTTGATCTTGAGTTGAATTTCGGGGATAAAATTCCTTTAAGGGGGTAGAGTTGTGAGATCCTAACCCGTTTCCTTTTTTGACGTTTTCGGACGCGCGTTACGTGTTTTTGTTTGAGCATATTTTTATTGCTTTTGATGCATGATCAAGCTTAGATATGCATGCGGGGTAGGTTCCGGGGGCCGTGGGCCGTTGTGGCGCGAATTTCAAAACTTAAAAAAAAAAGATATTTTGGAGGCTTATAAATATCTAGAGTTAGATATTTTTAAAAAATATATTTTCCAAAACTTCTCTAACAAATTTCTTATTTTCTCTCTGCCTTCTCTCTAAGTTCTCGGGGGCCCGGGGCTCAATTTTCGATGATCAGACTGTAGATCCTTGTTATTGGCGTCGTGGTCTACGCGTTCATCCGGATGGAATTCCATTTTGGTGAAGCTTGATTTTTCACGTGGATCGAGATGTTGAGTTTTGAACTCACCGAGGTAGGATTCTAGACCTGTATGTTTTATAAGGGTGCTATGTGTAATCGGGTGTATTTTTACCGGTCGGATAGCTGTAGATCTGATTTTCTGTAAAATTGGATTTTGGATTTAAAATCATATTTTGTCGATTTCGGTGGATAAAATCGTGTTTCGAGAGTTTCATTCGAGGGTTTGGTGTTTGGCTTGGGCGTGTGGATGTCCGAGGGTGTTGTGTGGGATTTTGGAGGCTTTGATTCGGGATTTGAAGGTGGAACCCGTAGCTTAAAAATAGTTTCTGGGCTTGTTCAATCAACTGAACTCATAGGGTCAGTCGATTAGATCATAGTTCTTGGGGTTCGGTCGATTGGACTTTGGGGGTCAATCGACTGAACCGTGCGTTGAGGCGTTTTGGTGGTTTTTCAGTGTGTTTTTCAGTCGACTAGGGGCTTGGGTCAGTCGACTGAACTTCTAGGCAATGTGATGGTGATTCGATGGTTGGGTTTTGATTTCTGATTAGACTCCTACGGTATTCAATTGATTAATTTATGAAAATTAGTTGATTCAAATACATGTGGATTCCTTTTGGGGTTCGGTTGATCATGTGGTGGTTTGGGGGTCGTGTTGTGGCCTCAGGTGTTTAGTTTAGATGCCATCCTTGGGTTGACATGCATGGTTACATTTTGGGAGTTGTGGCACGGTTGTGTGCGTGTTGGTTATGTTCGGGACGTGTAGGTCTGTGGTTTGGTTTTAAGGTTTGGTTCTGTTGAGAATCGGTTTGAGGGAGGTTCAGGTGATGATCTCCGCGTGAGGTGTTGGTTGTCCCGGTGTGTGGATGGTCCTGGTTTGTGGATGGGTCGTACGGGTATCGAATGACGGATCTATGGCATGTGATGTCGTGTCGGGTTATGTGACGGGTGGCGTCATGCTGTAAGGTTATATGGCTATGTGCATTTCTAACTGATTATGTGTATTTAAAACTCTAGTTTATTTATGTATGGAATATGTAGGTGGATTACCTGATTTTAGCGTTGAAAGGTGAAACGTCGTGGTCATACATGATTATCTGTTTATAGAACAATGATTAGTTTTATTCTCGTATGTTGTAGGACAGGTATGTGGTCCTATGTGGTCCTTGTGATCGTGAACAGTTATTTTATATGCATGTGTTGCATTGTGTATATGAAGGGCGGATAATGGTCCTACGATGAAAGTCCGTGAAGATATATGTTGACCCTGGTCGACAAAGCATAGTGGGGCGGATAAGGGTCCTTCGGTGAAAGTTCGAGAAGATATATGAAATGTATGTGATCGATCTGTGGTCAGGGCTCAGGAGAGAGTCGATGTTTGTGTATACGTTGTGGGCTCAGGGGAGAGTCGGTTTAATTCTGTCTGTGTTGCATTCGTGGCTCGTAAGAGTCGACCTTTGCCTGTGTGGCATACTACTATATGTATCATGGATTGCATGTATTGCATATTGGGACAGATAAATCAATTTTCTTAAAATTGTATTAACGGCCTACGGGAGTCAAAATACTATATTAACGGCCTGCGGGAGTCGTAATACTGGAATCGTTTTCAAGGCTCTGATGATTCGAAAAATGATTTATATCCTCGCTTTCCCATTGCTTGTGAAAATTGTTTTTAATGGCTCATGTGAGTCGTGATCTAAAATCGCTTTTCAAACTATTTTCAAGGCTTGAAAGAGAGTCTAAACCTGTACTTCGGTTTCCTAGCCTGTTTTGTTTATACTGCATGTCTGTCTAGTTTTTGCTGAGCCTTGGCTCACGGTGTGAATTTTGTTTTTCTTTAGATACCGGTCACGCAGGTTGATCTAGAGGTGCTGAGAGGTGAAAGAGTTATAGTCTTCCTTTTTATTTCTATTTGTATCACGTATGTTTATTTTGAGAGTGTATTCTCGATTGGGTGTTATGTTTGGTTGTTTATGGGTGTTTCACATGACCCGGAGTATGGGACGTGACAAACAGAATGTTGCGGCCGTAGTAAAAATAGCCATAAAACTCGCGGCCGTGACAAATATAGGGTTGCCACGAGAAAGAAAGATGGAGAATGTGACAACCGTTACAACCGTGACAACCAAAGGTTGCAGCCAGGGTATTTTTTTTTGTCTAAAAGGGCATGCAAGATCCAAACAGAACTCAAATGAATAGGATGCTCAGATCAGAGACCATAGCCCACTTTGTTAAGACTAGATCTATTTTTTTTCATCCCTTATGGCCACATTACTTCAAAACACTAAAAAAAAGAAGAAGAAACAGGAGTTATAGAATATCAAAATGGTTGACAGGAAGCTTAAAACACATTTTTCATGTCATTGATCTCACAAAAACCTTGAGGCCATAATGAAAATGATAAGAAACAATGCGACCAAGAGGAAATATATGGTGGCCGTTACTTTAGGTTCAATAAAACACACGGCCGTGACAACCAAGGGTTGTAGCCGTCATGTTTTTAAAAACCATAGAGAGCTTTTAATGTGTCTAATGTGCTATTGAGCGTGAAAATGAATTATAATATACTTGTTTAATGCAAAACAGAGGGTCACATGTATACTATTTAATGAAGAAAACTCATATAAACATGTTTTTGATTGAAATGAATAGCAAGATAGCAAATAACCAATAGAAACTTTATCCACGACACCCTCGAGAGAGAGAAGATGAGGGTTTATAGAAGTGTTGTGGTTTCCTAAGGTTACCTCGTATGAATATCCACCTCGAATGCCTCCTCAGATGTGGGAATCGAATACCTCCAAGCCAAATGTTCTCCAAAGCCTCACTGGTGCAAGTAAAGACATGAACTAGGCTTTGAAGAGTGTAGGATGAATATCGGAATATCGGGTGGGATTCGAAATCGATAGAGTTTTGGTATCCAGGTTGATCTCTCTCTCATTTCTATGCAAAACATCTCCTGTTTATAGGTAAGGTGGGAGATTAGACACCTTCTGGAATGCTGCCACATGTCCAAAAAGGTGTCAAAGTTGTAGCCGCTACCTTTTTGCTTTTGCACAGTGCCCACTATGTCCTTTATTCATACTAAAAGTGACAACCATGACTTTCAAAAGTTACAGCTAGGTTTAGGTTTTTTTTGAAAGTGGCGGCCGTGATACTCGAAGGTAGCAGCTTGCTCTAGGATCACAAAAAAGGTTGCATCCATGAAAGTAAGGACACGACTTGTTCTAGGCTTTTGAAAAAGGTAACGGTCGTAAGGATATGGATGTTACAGTCTAGATGTTTTTGGTAGTTTCTTGGGTTTTGAACCGAATCCTTGATTTTACTTGCTTTAAAGTATCCTTGAGCAAAATTTCCATGTTTTCGTCGCTGGGGAGCATTTGAGATGGGTGCCTAAGATTCGGCTTGGTCAAGTTGGGGTTTCTACAATTATCAAAGTCAATCCTATCCCATTTAGCTGACGGCTTGGGGACAGTTTCACCATTAACAATTACAGTCAGGTATGCATATCCCTCAGTGATAGCTAACCAAACGCTCTTATAAATAGATTTAAGAAAAGCTCTCATCCTGACTTTCTAGAAATGGTAGTTAGACCCGTCAAGAAGAAGAGGTCTACTAGTGGAGGCACCTTCTTTCAAATAATCCATTTGTGTAAATTAAACTAAACAAAAATAGGATCAACAATAAATCTTACACCGATACCAATTGAAAAATAATTTTTCCTTTTTAAAACAAAAAACTTTTTATTTGATTTGCACGAATGGATTAATCAAAGAACATTAAAAATTAACCCACAAACAATCACACACAATAGACAGGCGATTTTTTTTGTGAAAAATCCCAATCGGGTAAAAGCCACGGGTCGTATCCAAGTCTGAAAGACAAGCACTATAATAAAAGTTTTGGTTACAAGAAAATCCTTATAACACTCAGTTGAATCCGCAGCCTATTGCTAACTAGTCTTCTTACTGAATTCTCGTACACCAAATCCATGCTTGTTTACCGTCGGAATCCACCTATAGTCTGTTAGGGTTTGTATACTGAAAATCATATTTTTAGTATTTAATTTTATTTTAATAAAATTAATTTTTTATTTTATAAAAATCTTTATGAGTAATATATGTATATTATTTTTTTTGTTATTCATGGATGTATAATATTTTGTATAGTAGAGTACGGTCTACACACAGAAGATCATATTTTAGGTTATTGGAGAATATAAGTTTTATGTTCACAGTTTAAATTGAAATAGACATACCATCGGTACGACTATACTACAGAGTTTTAGTAGGTCAGTTTTGGTTACGTGGAACAGATAATAGCGTCGTCTACTGTTCTGACTCTCTGTATTAGTACACTTTGTGTGTATTGAACAGGACATTTGGATTAATTAATTTTATACTGACTATATAAATTAATTCACACTCTAAAATTATTATGAATAGTGTTTATCCTCGTAATCTTGAAATAATTATTGATTTGCATATATTTAATATTCGTTATTTTAATTTATTAGAGGGTACGATCTTATATGAGTTTATATTTTTGGTGAGTTGGATTGCGGTATTATTTATATGGTAAATATTAATTATTGACGAAATTTACGTCCTGAAAGATCGGGATTGACGATACCCCCTTAAGGATGCTTAGAAGTTTTGACTGGGCCAAACTCTGCAGATGGATTTGATTATCCGGCGGTCAAATAAATTAAACAAAAAGGTTTAAAGAATAACAAGATGCCGATTAAAGTAAATTGTCAGTAATTAAATTTAATTAGCGGGTATCGAGAATCTTAACGTGGGGAGAAATAGTAAGCATTTAATAACAGGAGCTCAATGATATATGGTCTTGAGATTATGGATTAGAGTGCAATTATAATTCTTTAGTGGTGTGAACTGTAATTTAGTGTTTTATGAAAATTGCAGAAACGGCTGCTGGTTTCCCATAATTGAAGATACCGTTATGAGTTTTGCTTAATTGCAAAAATCGCTAATGCGTGTCTGTGTTCCACTAGAAGTCTTATTCATAATTATTCCACAGGTCCCTATTATAGTCCTATATATATGCGGGTAGGCTGACCCAGTTTCATAACTTCTCTTAGAAGACTAAAGCTGTCCAGGTTCTACAGGTATGAGTTCTCGAAGGATTATAGCCCACACTATATCCAAAAATCGCATAAGAGAATGCAGTAGACGATCTGATAGGAGCTTCAACTCGGATTCAAATCGTAGTTGAAGATTCGACCGGTAAAAAGGTATACTTCTAAATTAACTTTGGATGCACTGGTTTTATTTTGATTGTTCATCATCAAAAAATTTTATCTGGAACCCGTTTTGACATTTGCCTATCCAGTTAATTATTTCAGATAATCGTTTGTAAAAATAAAGATTTTGGCAGTTTTGCCTCCAACAATTAGTATCAGAGCCATTTTATTTTTTGTTTTCAATTATCAGGATCAGAAAGTTTTAGAACTGTTGCTAATTTTGTTTTACAGGTGATCTAATCTCAGTTTTATGATCATCATTAATTCATGTTTGATTGAATAGATTGTGAATGATGATTATTTTTTTAATCACGGGGGTTGATCGTGATAGATCGAATGTGAGCCTTTAGGACATAGGATCGATGTAATAGTTAGTTTCTATTTTTAAAATATCTGTTTAAATTATTTAAGAATAGGTTGAACATATCCAAAAACAGAGGCGGCACCGGCGGTGGTTCGAATTTTTTACGGGCCACGGATCGCGACAAGTTTTTAAAGATTTTAAATGATTTTTCTAGTGAATTGTTTTGCAGTATTTATGAATAAAAAATAGTATAAAAAATAAGCCAAAAACAGCGAGAAAAAATCACCAAAACAGCCCGGTTCTGACAGCTTTGCTGGTGGCAGTTCGGCGATGATTTTTATGATTTTTTGGGCCATTTTTGGGACAATTTTTTGGAAAATTTTTTAAACATAAAATAGAAGTAAAATATACCTCAAACTACTGTCAAAAATCAAAAAAAATTAGAACAAAATCACAACCCAAATAGGCGACAAACAGGCCGGTGGCGGTGGCGCCCGGTAACAGCAGCTTCCAGACAGTTTTTTGATTATTTTTTGGGCTATTTTCGAGCAATTCTTTTGATAAAAAGATTCTACCTTTCAAGAGCTTTCTAACGGTATAAAATACATCGAAAATAGGGTGCAGAAAGAGGTCGAAAAAGTCTCGGTAAGTTAGCAGTTCTAGGCGGCGGCGCTGGTGAGCGGCAACAGTCTGTTCTAGGTGGTTTTTTGGCAGTTTTTTGAGCTATTTTGGAGAACATTTTTTTATAAAAAAGTAGTACTTTTCGAGAGATTTCTTTTGATATAAAGTACATCGAAAATAAAATTCGAAAAGTGGTCGAAAAAGCCTCAGAAAATTAGCGGCGTAGTATTGTGGCGGGCAGCAGCATTTTTGAGGTTCGAGCCATTTTTTCATCCTTTTTTGGTACTGGTTTCGAGCAAATTTTTTGACAATAAAATTTCATATTTCGAGAGCTTTTCAATGGTATAAAGCTCGCCGAAAACAGAGCCCGGATGAGGCAACAAGAGCCGCCTGAAGGTGGCAGCAAGGTGGTGCCGACGGTGGCTGGTGGTTGCTGGCGACTTTCTCTCTCCCAGCCCTTGTTTTGATGTATATTTTGATATATACGAGACTGATATAATATATATTAATATATCTGATAGTATCAGGGAAGTCTGGCGCAATCAGGATACAATAATCAGAGATAAAAGAGAATTATAACAGCTTATTCTTTTCAGGAGACTGAAATGCTTCAACATTTTACTTCGATCATAAAATTGGGATATATGCATATCATATTTATATATATACCGCGTTGATGATTGCATATCTATTTTATTTATCCTATTAATTTAATTAATTCAAAATTTTAGTTTTAATTAAAATATTTTGTAATAGAAAATAAAATAATTTTTTTAATTAAATAAAATTTTTTAGATATTTTATTTTTTTACAAAATATCACATTTAAGATGATTTTTTTAAAATTAGATATCCTAAAAAAATGTGAGAATTAATTCTGGATTTTGAATTAAATAAATATATAAATATTTAATTAAAATAAATTATTATTTTTTAAAATATGTGAAATGAAAAATAAAATAAATAAATATTTTTAATCACTACATTAACTGAAAAGCTAGGAAAAAACTGTGCATTTATTAAATTTTATTTGTTACGCATTTAAATACGAAAAGATGATTTGATAAACCAAAATCTTTGAAATTGTGTACACGGAAAGATATTTAATTCTTTCAGATCGTATATTTTTTAAAATTAATAAATTTATTTTAATTAAATGAATTTTTATAACTCTAAAAAAATGTTTTAAAAATCTAAGTGGAAGAGAAAATTTATTCACAGATAAATTCTGTGGTCTCCATCACCAGGGGATCAAATTTTGTTGACTGAAAATGTAATTTGGATATAACTTTAACTATAAATGGTATTCCTTCAATACTAGAAAATGTGTTTGTTTCTAAAAAAGGTTCTTCCTCTAGGCTGAAAGACATGAAGAAGAAAAAGGTTCAGAAACAAGGAGACACGATTTTTAGAGTATTTAGTGGGCCATGGACTAGTGTGAAAAAGTCAAAAGACAAATGTTTTTACTGCAACTAGACTCGGCACTGGAAAAAGCCATGTCTAGTATTTCTCAAAAGGCACAACAAACAGGGTAATTTATATTCACTGGTTGTGAAAACATGTTTAGCGATATTATCTACCAGAACTTTGTGTGTAGATACGGGAGCCTCTAATCATGTCTACAATTCATTGCAAGGGTTCCAAGAAACTCGATAACTTAGTGATTGGGAGAATTACCTACATATGGGCAATAATAAAAAGGTAACAGTAGTTGCAGTAGGAGATGTCACTCTCAATTTTGGTAGAGATCGAGTTTTAATATATAGAGATTTTCTTTATATACCTGCCATTAGAAGAAACTTAGTTTCTATTTCTGGATTGGTTACAGATGGATATTTAGTTTATTTTAATAACTCTGTGGTTATTAAGGATAATAAATGGGTTATTTGTTCTGGTACAATGGTGGATGATCTTTAAATTATTACTCTAATCTCTCATACACTGCAACTGACTGAAATGAATAACACATCTAAGTTACCATATAAGAGAAAGTTTTCTTCTTTAATGAACCAAACGTTTCTCTGGTACTTACGCTTGGATCATATTAATCTAAAAAGGATAAACAGACTAGTAGCAGATGAACTTTTGAGTTCGTTGGAAGTGGAGGTACTTCCAGTCTGTGAATCTTGCTTAGAAGGTAAAATGACCAAGAGGCTCATTTCGGCCAAAGGCTATAGAGCTAAAGAACCGTTGGAGCTGGTTCATTCTGATGTGTGTGATTCTATGATAATCTAGGCTAGAGGTGATTTTGAGTACTTCATCAGTTTCATTAATCACTACTCAAGGTATGATACATTTACCTAATGCACCATAAATTTGAATGCTTTGAAAAATTCAAAAAATTTAAGGTGGAGGCAGAGAAGCGTTTAGATAAAAGTATCAAATCACTACGATCCGACTGTGGTGGAGAACACCTTTTTAGAGAATTTAAGAACTACTTGTCATCAGAGGTGATTACATCCCAGTTGACTGCACCTGGCACTCCGCAACAGAATGGTGTAGCAAAAAGAATGAATAAAACTCTTATAAAAATGGTAAGGTCCATGATGAGTTATTCAGGTTTCCTCGATTCGTTTTGAAGACTCGCTTTAGAGATAGCGCTTTACATTTTGAACTTGATACCTTCTAAGTCAGTATCTTCTACTCCCACAAAATTGTAGACTGGGCATAAATCTAGTTTGAAACACATTCGGATTTAGGGGTGTCCAGCACATGTGTTGAAAGGAAACGCAGGTAAATTGGAATCGAGAATAGAAGTCTGTTTCTTTATAGGGTATCCCAAGGGAACGAATGGTGGTTTATTTTATAATCATAAGGAACATAAGGTCATTGTTAGCACCAATGCTCGATTCTTGAAAGAGAATTATATTATGGATCACAGGCCCAAAAGCAATATTATTCTGGAAGAACTACGAGAAAATACCAGTGGAATGGAAGAACAAGTCACTAATATCTCATTACCCCGTTGTAGTGGGAGGATTATCGGAACATGTGCAAATCAAGAACTGGGTGCTGATGCACAGGGTTCTGATTCTGAACAGTGTGTTACTGCTAGTACACAGACATAGGTAGTGTCTCGTTGTAGTGGGAGGATTGTTCATCAACCTGACCGGTATATGTTCTTAGGAGAATCTTTTAATAGGATCTCGCCAGAACTAGATACCGAGCCCTGTAACTATAATAAAGTATTTCAAGATAAAGATACGGATATTTGGTAAAAGGCTATGAATTCAGAGATAGAATCTATGTATTCCAATCAGGTCTTAAAACTTGTAGAACCATCCGAAGAGATAAAATTCATTGGATGCAAGTGGATCTACAAGAGAAAGAGAGGAGCAAATGGGAAGGTTAAAACCTTCAAAGCTGGACTTGTTGCTAAAGGGTTCACTCAGAAAGAAGGGATCGATTATGAGAAAATATTTTCACCGATAGCCATGCTTAAGTCTATCCAGATTCTCTTATCCATTGCCGCTCATTTCGATTATGAAATCAGGCAAATAGACGTCAAGACAGCTTTTCTTTACGAAAATCTTGACGAGTGTATCTATATGATACAACCAGATAGATTCGTTGCAAAAGGACAGGAACACATATTGGGTAAGCTTAAGAGATCCATTTATGGACTTAAGTAGGCATCGAGATTTTGAAAAACTCGATTTGATCAAACCATTAAGTTTTATGGTTTTGATCAAAGTCCAGATAAGTTCTGTGTGTACAAGAAACGTGACGGAAGCGTGGTGATCTTCCTAGTACTTTATGTAGATGATATCATACTCATCGAAAATGATGTGGGGGCATTATCTACTGTTAAAGTATAGTTATCTAGGCAGTTCGATATGAAGGACTTGGAAAAAACCAATCACATCATTGGGATCAAGCTTGTCCGAGATCAAAAACAAAGGATGTTGGGCTTATCACAAGCAAAATATATCGATGATATCCTTACTCGTTTTAGCATGTAGGATTCCAAGAAAGAATTTCTCCATTTCAGGCATGGAATCACTCTATCCAAGAATCAGGGTCCTAAGACACCTGATGAGATAGAGAAGATGAAGGCGGGTCTTTATGCTTCGGTAATAGAAAACCTCATGTATGCTATGTTTTGCACTAGACCCAACATCTATTTTTCCGTTGGCATGGTTAGCAGATATTAGTCTAACCCAGGGCAGGAGCATTGGACTGCAGTAAAGAATATAATCAAGTACCTGAAAAAGATTAAGGAATATATGCTGGTTTACCAGGCAGACAGTCTAGTACATTTGAGGTATATAGACTCAGATTTTTTGTTAAATATCGAGCTTATATCAGGAGACAACCTTGCAGATTTTTTACAAAGAGCTTACCAACTAAGACTTTTGATAGTCATGTAGATGGAATGGGAGTCAGATGTATGGCAGCATGATTTTGAGTATAAGTGAGAGATTATGAGGGTTGGTATACTGAAAATCATGTTTTTAGTATTTAATTTTATTTTAATAAAATTAATTTTCTATTTTATGAAAATTTTTATGAGCAATGTATGTGTATCATTTCTTTATTATGCATGAATGTCTAATATTCTGTATAATATTTAATCTGATATGTATAGTATTTCTTACACACAGAAGATTAGATTTTAGGTTCTTACATAATATAAGTTTTATATTCACAGTTTAGATGGAAATAGACATACCATCGGTTCGACTATACCACAGAGTTTTAGTAGGCCTGTCTTGATTACGTAGAACAGATAATAGTATCGTCTATTGTTCTAACTCTCTGTGCTAGTACACTTTGTGTGTATTGAACGGGTTATTTGAAGTAATTAATTTTATACTAACTATATAAATTAATTCACACTCTAAAGTTATTATAAATAGTGTTTATCCTCTTAATTTTGAAATAATTATTAATTTGCATATATTTAATATTCGTTGTTTTGATTTATTAGATGGTGCAATCTTATATGGGTCTATATTTTTGGTGAGTTGGATAGCGGTATTATTTATATGGTAAATATTAATTATTGACGGAATCTATGTCCTAAAAGATCGAGATTGACGATACCCCCTTAAGGGTGCTTAGAAGTTTTGACCGGGCCAAACCCCGCAGGTGGATTTGATGATCCGGTGGTCAAATAAGTTAAGCAGAAAGACTTAAGAAATATCAAGATGCCGATTAAAGTAAATTATCAGTAATTAAATTTAATTGGCGGGTATCGAAAATCTTAACGTGGGGAGAAATTGTAAGTATTTAATAACAGGAGAGTCTTGAGATTATGGGTCAGAGTAAAATTATAGTTCTTTAGTGGTGTGAACTGTAATTTAGTATTTTATGAAAATTGTAGAAACCGATGTTGGTTTCCCATAATTACAGATACCGCTATGAGATTTGCTTAATTATAGAAAGCGTTGATACGTGTCCGTGTTCTACTAGAAGTCTTACTCATAATTATTTTTTAAGTCCCTGCTGTAGTCCTATATATATGCGAGTAGGCTGAACCAGTTTCATAACTGGTCTTACAAGACTAAAGCTATCAAGGTTCTGTCGGTACGAGTTCTCGGAGGATTATAACCCACACTATATCTGGGAATTGTATAAGAGAATACAGTAGAAGATCTGATGGGAGTTTCAACTTGGATTCAAATCGTAGTTGAAGATTCGACCGGTAAAAAGGTATTTTTCCAAATTAACTTCAAATGTTCGGATTTTATTTTGATCGTTCATCATCAAAAGTTTTTATCTGAAACCCGTTTTGGCGTTTGCCCATCTAGTTAATTTTTTTAGATAATCATTTGCAAAAATAAAAATCTTGGCAGTTTTACCTCCAACACAGTCTTCTTCGCTTGAGAATCCTCTCAAGTATCGGATGAGTTGACGCTGAAGTTGCCTGAAGAGTCACCATGAAGCTTCTACGATTGCATACCATAATCCCTTTGAGTTTCTTTAAGCCAAAACTATCAAGAGTTGGTAGCCGTAAAAGCTCCAATCTCCCCTCAATCAATTCTACCCAAAAAGATACCAAAACTAATAACTGCTGCCTAACCCTAATGGGCGTTTACTGTTGAAATGCCAAAAAGACGGATCGAGCGGTCTAATTACCGCTCGAGCGATTCCCTGTAGTTTGCTGCAAATTGAAATCCTGAAATCCTGAAATCCTGTAGACTGCACAAACACGAAATATGCTGCCACACCCAAAAGGATTTTGTCTAGAATATAAACAAGTTGTCACGAATTGCCAAAACAAATGTTTGTTAAAATTGAAAGAAGTGGAGAGAATTGCCTAACATCTTCCATTGGTAAAAAATGAGTGGAAGAAATGCTTGTTTTCTTGCGTCATTGTTTTTGAAATGGTTTTGAAGACATTGCGACTTTCCACTTTTTTGAAACCCTGCACATGTCCTCTGTATCAAATTATTACAATTTGTTCGAAAAAAGCTAAGGTGTTGAGCTACTCCAGCTTTAGTACACATATAAGAGAAAATTTCTGATTGCTTTATTCCCGATAAATGCATTTAATTGATAAGTCCAACTTGTGAGAACTCAATTTTCCTTTGAGATCTCAAATAGTGCAAACATTGAGGCGGTACAAACTCATGAGAATGCTCTGAGGCGAATTTGATTAAATTATACTTTTCTCCAAAGAGTTTAAATTCAAACATCGCCTTGCAGTCAAATCTCTTATTCTCTCTTCTTTTTTGACTGATATGAAAAAGAACAACAAAGGAAGTGAAACCAATTGATTTCAGCATTTGTAAAAATAGTTTCAAACAGGTTTTAATGCTTCTAAACTTTAATTATTTAATTTGCACTCGTTTAGATTAGCATTGGTGGCGGGAGATTGTGACTTTTGTGTTGAAAAATCAAAGAAGGTTTGTTTTGTAGTTTGACCATGAAATTGCTTGTTTTCAAGCTTTTATGACGTTTGTGATGACAAACGCAACAGAGAACATATGTTCAGTAGTTTGTATCCTTCTACATGTTCAAGTTAGTTATGAACAGCTATGTTTTTCTTAATCTGGCAATTCTGTTTTCCATTTCTAAAATTAATCTCAAATTTGCACAATTAGAAATTTTCGCTATGAACAGCTAAAAATTTCAAGTACATAGTTAGGAAGGTTTTGTAATTCTAGAATCCCAAAAATGAATTTCAGAATTACAAACTGAATTTTTAAGATTCCGTTCTGTAATCCAAGAATTACTGTTGATTAAAACATTTGTGATCAGTACTCCATGAACAGTTAAAACATTTCCCTAGGATGCCTTTGATAATTTTTGTGAAAAATCTTATATAAGTTTGCTAACATAACTACAATTTAAGTGCTCGTTTGACAACTTGACGTTAAAGTGGATTTTGTTTTTTGCATTTTTTTAAGTATTAATCAAAATAAGTTTACAAGAAACCCTATTTAGTTAAAGGATAACTCTATACTGGTAAATAAATAGTCTTTGACTATTAATTCTTTCAAGACTTCAAATATATATATATATATATATATATAGACTTTAATCTATGAGGTAATAATGAAACAAACCTGCAAGAGTTTACTTCCGCCCAGGTAAAACAATGCTTTGCTTTGCTACCATATACATGCAAGGCTCATATTTGTTTGGTTTCACTTTTCTAACTCATCTTTTTTTATTTGATTTTAACAAATATTATGATTTTCTAATCAATTCTGAAAGTTTCAATTTTACTTATGGAGACGAACCAAAAAATAAAAAAATAAAAAACTTGATCAAAAGGTAAAAAATTTAAAAAATACAAAAATAAATATAACGCTTTCTTTTTATCTCAAACTAGGCCTAAAGAAAAGGAATACCAATTGTACTAGACATATGCGTAGATATAGAGTTAAATTGAATTTTATTGTCTTCTGGAAACAAAAAGTTTAATAAGATATAAAGGCATTCTTGTCCATAACATGTGTGTGGTGGAGGAATATCTTGTTCCCCATTTTTGTCAGCTCAAATATCCTTTTCTTGCTCTAAGTTGAAATGGGAAATGGAATTGAAAATAATTGAGTGGTGTAATTGCATCACACTTACCAAGGTGGGGTGAACCATTTTAGGTGAGAAGCATATGAGTCACTATTTGAAAGATTCAAACTTAAGGATTTCCAATAGACTTAGTTTGGCCCCATAATTAGTATTCAATTTTGCCGGTGATCTTTTTTTGATAGGTTTTTATGTGGTGGGCCGAGTAGATTGGATTTGAATTAAAATAATTAAACTCTAACCCTACCCTGTGGGCTTAGTCCAAGTGGACCAATGGGGGACCAAGGGCTGTCTAATGGGGTTTTATAAAGAAAAAGAAATCAAAATACACAATGAAAAGATGAGTTCAACATTGTTTTTCACTTTATTCTCAATGGACTCTTAGGTTTTCTCATATCTACATTTTCGATCACCGTTAGCTTATTTCACATATTCAACACTTTTATACACAAATTGGGAAAATAAATGAGTAAAATTGCATACCAAACTTGTAAGAAGAGGCCATTGATGAGCACAATAACTTATTCTTCTACAATATAAGGGGAATCCATATAGTAAATCAAAATATGATTATATAATATTAAAATAGTAGCTTTGAGTCATATTGTTGAGAGTGTTGAATTTGGCTTTGGCTAGAGGGAATTTTAAAAAGAAAATCCCTTTGAAAAACTATGATGTGCACAATACAAAGAGTAAAAAAAGAAAATGATAGAGAGAGAAAAGAGTAAGATAAGAAATGAGACAGAGACAAGACATGAAAGAGAGAGAAGAGTCCAGACAAGAAAGAGAGAGAGAGGCAATGGGGCCTCAAAGAGAGAGTGGAGTCATAGAAAGTGACAAAAAAAATAAGAGAGAGAGAGAGAGAGAGATAAGAAAATGAGACAGAAAGACAAGACATGATAGAGAGAAGAGTCAAGCGAAAAAAGAAAGAGGCAATGGTGCATCAAAGGGAGAGTGGAGTCTTAGAAAGTGACAAAAGGTAAGAGAGAGAGAGAGAGAGAGAGAGAGTTAGGAGAGCAAAAATTTTATTTTAGGAAAAATTATACTAGTATTCCTTCAACTCTTATTGATTATAAGTTTATTTTTTTTAACTTCAAAATTATATATTCATTTAAAATTTTTAACTTTTTAACTTATATCACTTCCACTCCTACAAGTCGGGTTTTTGAACTATTTTTAATAGTTGTGGGATCTGAACGCACGATTTTAAAATTGAATAGAGTAAACTAATATTCAGTGATAATTTAAAGGGTGTTTATGAATTTTTTCCTTTTTTATGCGTGCTTTGAGTGTTTTGATAATGTGTTTTTTTTACATTGAAATTTGAAATTATAATATTTTAAAATTTAAAAGAATTGTACATCTCCTTTGGTTCGTATCTTAAAACTACATTTTAGTCTTTTTGTTTAAAAATTAAAAAAAATTTCTAGTCAAAAAGTCACTTTTTGGTTTTGTATTGTTGATTTTAGAATCAGCTCTTTCAATCAAATAATTTCTTTTACTTATTTAATTTAGAAGCACAAAAAAAATATTCTACTAAATCTCTTCCACTTTTTTTTTTTTGATCTTTAGTTCAAAATCTTTTATTTGCCTAAATTGCATCGGTGATTGAAATTAGAAAAGTATAAAAAATTACTCAAGATATAAACAAATTAAATCTAACTAAAAGTAAAATAAACAACATAAAATTTAACTTGTTTTTGTCATTTTTGAACTTTTATCATATTTTAGTCAACAAATTTTATTATTCTTTCTTATTTTCATAAAAAGATTGTTGAAAAATTATATATATTAGCCTAGCGAAATCATAAAAAAAATCCCAAAAAATGAAAATAAGTAAATAAATTATTACCTGAAGCCAATTTCTACCCGTATCCTCCATTTTCTTCCCTCTCATTGCTGCTTCTATTCAATTAATGAATTTGATATCTTTATAGCAATCCCAACACCACCACACGTTTTTCACTCATTTTTTCTTTGGTTCGGGTTGTGCCTTAGGCTCGACTTGTTTCGACGTAAAATTATATTTAATAAAAAATGATGAGTAACATGATTGAAAAATATGATTTTCTCTTACTTTAAAAAATAATATTTTTAGAGATTTGATCAATCACAAACACGAATCACCACCAACAAGAAGAACCCACAGTACACGAATATTTTTTACGTGAAAAAAATCAACGAGTAAAAAATCACGGGACTACCAAGTTTAGGAAACAAGCATTAATCATGAACAGTTACAAAACAACTTACAGACTCTTTAATCGACTCTTCAATTTTCTAGTCTTAAGCTTGTATGCCGAATTCTCGTTCATTGTTCTCCTCATGATTCCTACTGCAACGAATCCTCGTAACACCTTCTTCGACAAAATTCTCCGTCAGAACTTAGAACTCCGTCTAAGTTTTGCCCTCAAATGATCTTCGATATTTTTGGCACACGAACCAACCCTTGATATGATTGTGATGCTCAGTATTATTTTCTATCAAGAGTCAGTTTCGTGCACCTATAATGATCTATATATAGATCACCAAAACCCCAGGCAGCCAGAACTCTGATATAATTAAAACGCTTGGGATCCGCTCAAGCGGTCAGTTGGGCGCTCGAGCGGTCAGGTAGCCGAGCCTCTCTGTTGCATTGATTGCTTGTATGTTAGGCTGCTCTGTGTGTACCACAGCATGATCTTCAGAAGACTATGAATAAGGATATCTATATCCTTTTAGGAAACTAGATATAAACAAATCTTCCTAAAAAAATAAGTTTCCTAAACCCAAAAAGCTTCCTAAACACCTAGCATTCCTAATAATTCTGGATTTGCTATAAACAAAATAGATATTAATTTATATTAATTTTTTTACAATTTCTCCCTTAGCAATTTCAGGTGAACACAACGTACACAATCTAACTAAAGAGACATAAACCACGCAAGTTCTTCAAAAGCCAAAAACACACTTCTTCCAACTCTTCAAAACAAACAAGCAACCACAAGATAATCCTTAATCCATTAGATAGAAAAAAAAATAAAGCCACCGTATAACAATGCATCCAAAAAGATAAAAGCATTAAAGCAATGATCAATGTTTACAAACTAGAAATAGCTAATGTACCAAATGATCATAAACCAATATATCTCAAAAACATACTCCCTGTCCCAAGCAGAAGTACCCATACCAAAAATACTCCTCCTCTGAACAATGAATAACAATGAATCTCCAAAAACAAAGAGATCCAAAAGAAACTATCAGCATCCAAAAATAGTTAAACCAACAAATGTATCAACAGTAAAGTGTATCTCCAAAAGTAACTATCATCATACAAAAATATGCATACTCCCCCTTTGTGTCACCTAGAAGGCAAACCCCGAAGAAGCAACTCCAATTGATCGAAACGGGAAATCATAAGCTGCTGAAGACTATCCACTCTAGCCTCAAGAGAATCTAGCCGCGTGTAGACGCCCCAATTTGACTCTGCCTAATCTTAGATTTATCCAGGTGAATCCGATGATAAAAATGATTGGAATGGTGTTTCAGTACGATTCTCAAAAAATAATCCAAGCTCGGTATTTGAACCCAATGATCAAAATCTTTAAACCAGTGAAATCATCATTGAACCGCCGTGTTGGAATCTTGAGGTCGCTATGTTCATTCTGGCACCCGCCATCAGAACCTCTTGGAAATCCTAACTAGAAACAGCGACCGCCACATTTAACCTTGGGGTCACCAACTTCATTGTGTCAACTGCCAATAGAACCTCTTGAAAACTGCACTCTTTGTGGCGACCGCCATATCCATACTGGCGACTGCCAACTTCAAATGGCCTGATGTGTCCCGGAACGAGTCAGCATCTTATTGGTTGAAGAATTCTATAAATACTGTACCCTCTGGTACATTTTCAAAGAGAGAATTCTAGAGAGAGAGACTCTGTCAAAGCACGGAGCAAGCCCGAGCTCTGACGCTGAAATCCTACCGAAGTATTGAGAGCCAAACCTCTAACACCGACTGAAATCCTAACTTGGATTGGACCATCACTTGAGGATTGAACTGCTGCATCATTCTACGACTTGGGGATTCACTATCGATCCAGGTATTCTGTTTGGATCTCCGACCTTTCTAACTCCATTTTCTCCATTTTGGAGTGACCGGGTTAACTTTAATTTTAATATGGCAGTCATAATCAGCTGAATTCATCATTTCCTTTATGAAGTTATAAGTATGAGTTTAGTGTAATGTGTATGGTTTGAATACACCATATTAGTTCCTTAGTTGTAATTTTGTTTCCATTTCACACTTGCACTTTCGATCACTTTTTAAAAAATTCATTAATTAGTGCTAATATAATTGGCAGTACAACTCATAATGTTGTTATTGTTATAATCAATGCATTAACATTCATATAGTTGTAATTATCAGTATTACACCCATATTTTATATTTCTTAATTATATTGATATGTAATAGTTTCTATTCTCATTCGTTAATATGCTAGTTTAAATTTTCTTTAATAATAAGTACTTTTCCTATTCTTTTCTTTTATTCACAAAATCTTTAATGTAACTTTTCTTCTTATAGTATTGTTTTATTCCCCCTTTTCTCTTCTTTTACTCACCAATTCTTTTAGTTAATTCCTTTTAATAACATTCTTTTTTTTTCTTCTTTTATTTCATTAAAATTCGCAACCTTCTTTGATCCTAGTTTAATTTCCTTTTGATAGTATCTCTCTCGTTTTCTTTCATTTTGTTTATGATTAGCTTAATAGTTACTCTTCTTTTTGGTTAGAATTTAAAGCATGTTTGGAATAATTTGTTCAAAAAATCATCTTAGAATAATTTAAGTTATTTTAGTTATCAAATGATAATGTTAACAAATTCATATTTATTCTTAGCTTAGTTTTAGTGACATTAGGCATATTTTTGTTCTTTTATTTGAATCATGTTAATTGTGATGATGTCGTATGTGGATTTTGCTTCATGTATCATTTAGTTAAAAATTGTAATCATAGGACTTAGAATTTTCTTTTCTTATTTGCTTTGTTTTAGCGTTCTATATACATATGTTATGTATTTTCATTATTTGATTTTGGAAGTTCTTTTCTCAACTCAATTTTTTGTATTTATATGCATTTGAGAAATTTTATTAAGAACCAATAATGATTAGTAGAGGCCAAGCTCAGGGTTGAGCAAACGGGGTGCCTAATATCTTTCTCGTTTCGTACCTTAGCCTCCGAATCTTTTTTCTCTAATTAACGTTTCAAATATTAGTAATCATTTTTTAAAATTTTTTTTTATTTTTCTCAGAAACCAAGTAGAAACTCTATTTTCAATAAAAGGGATTTTTAAATTTGGCTTTTAAGGTATTAAAATATTTTTTACACATATGTTGAATTCCCTTAAAATTTCAAAATTCTGGCGCCACAGTATTTTCTAGCGACTCTGCTTGGGAACGACAAGTTTATAAAATCAATTAATAGGGCTAGACTTGAAAACAACATTGGTTCTTAATAAGACTTTCTCAATTGCATTTTCGCATACACGTGCATTGTTCTTCCCCCCTGCCTGGTCGACTTGCTGCCTCGATCATTTATCAGTTTTAGGAATTGTTGGGAAGGCAAGCAAGCCTTACTACCTGCACGCTTTTATAGGTGTGATTGAAGAGTTCATGCATACCGTTTGATCATGTCCTACACCACACTAGGCATAGAAAGTATATACTCGGTTCTATTCAGAAGGAACCCTGATTATTAACAAAAATCGGCCATTTTTGTATATAGTAGCTTAGAACCCTCCATTAGGTGTTACTAACGCAGTAGGATTATTTGTTTTGTTCATTGTATATTTTGTTTATGTTTGTTAGGATTGTTTAGGTTAGTTTTTTCTTTGGGTTCTTACCCGGATTTTGTTCTTCGCCTTGTTTAGCTTTCATGCCGTTAGTTTTCATCTAGGGGTCATGCCCATGTCTCAGTTCAAAGCCGTTAGGATAGATTCTCTCTCTCTTTTGGGTTTTTTCTAGGTTGTCAGTTTTATATCCCCGTTTTGTTTAGGCTCGCTTTCTTTGAACCCTTGTTAGACCTATGTGAGCTCGTTTTGTTGTCCTACTGGGCTGCTGCCCGGCGCCTTCGGCTTAGTCTTGCTGCTTTGTCGGAGTGCTGTCCGTTTCTCTACTAAAATTAGGTTGATCTTCTTCTTAGCCGTCATCCCGATTTCTGGGTGTCCAGTTGTTATGCTACTAATATGAGCCCGACAGGGGCATTGCTTCAGTATCAGTAATTATCTGCTTATGGTTTGCTATTTTGGGGTATTTGGGATGTTTACTACCTATCATCAGAACCCTTTTTAGAGAAGTGTTTGACACCGGCTATCCTGATCTAGGTTTTCTTCAGATTTAGACCATTGAGCCAAAAAGAGTACAGTCAACACATGTCTACGCGAGATCAGTGACAAATAGACTTTACAGGGTATCTAAACAGCTAGCTGAACCATCTGAAATGGCAGAGAATGAAGTTAATTTGATAACTCTAATGAGGGCGATCACTAAAATACAAAAGGGCGTGGAGCAGCAAATCCAGGCTCAAAACCAGTGCCAAGAGCAAATTTGGGCAATTTAGGCCCATTTACCAAGCATAGATGTGTTAGGAATGTATTCTGAAAAGCCATGCTTTTTAGTTTTTTTTTATTCTTGATCCCTTGCATATTAATGAGAAACATTTGAGATATTTTTTGCATTCGTGGTTTCATATTTATATTTGTGATGAATGAACGCATAGTCCGTATATTCTGTCCAGTATTTGACT
>JAULJZ010150954.1:0-30493 GCA_032270985.1 Heliamphora pulchella | reverse complement strand
TATATAACACAATTATATGGCATTCACCTAATTTATATATATAACACAATTATATGGCATTCACCTAAAATTAGGTTATATCCATAGAATTACAGCGACTTTCAATATGTAAAGGAGGTTTTTACTATAATACTAAAATGAGTTGGGTTATCCGTCCGATCTCCAAAATATCCAAGTTTTATACACCTAACAATTACAAAGTAGGTTAAACTCTTGAACTCATAAATTTCTGAATGAATTTAGATTCAACAGCTTGGCTGTGTTGGGTTCCTATAATAATAATAATAATAATGGTAATAATAAAAAAGATCTAAATCTATTAAGATTTTGCATCCATAAGATTTACATTGAAAAGAGTCCTAAATCTATTAAAATTTGGTAAATTAATATATATATATATATATATATATATATATATATAAGCGGTTGTGCTGTTCAAAAAATATATATATAAGCGATTGTGCTCACGCACTGCGTAGATCATGTTAGAATCATGGAAGGTTGAGATTTTGTGATAGTTATTTTTATCTTTTTAACCTTTTCAACGGTTTTAAAAAAAGTATGAATAGTGAAAATATTAAATTATTTTGAGGACATTTTTGGTACATCAAAAAGTCACAAAACTTCATCAAATGAGGAGTTTTCTTATTATAATAGTGTACACACACACATATATATATATATATATATATATATATAGTTAAAGAGTATAAAAATCCCATAAGATATATATATTAAAGGAGTACTAGAGATATTATGATTAGGTAAATTGATTATCTATATATATGTCGTTATGGTGAGTATATACAAACCCTAGAATAGTTATTTTGAGGTAAAAAAAAAAAAAAGAGATACAAAACTCGATTGTGAAAGAAGAACGAGGCGGTTGGACTTTGAGAAGAATAGATTGCTTAGTTTTTTGGGTTATTCATGACAGGAATCAATCCCTTTTCTCTTTTTCACTTTCCTTCTCATCATTTATTTATTTTTCCTTCTTGCAAATATATGTTCGATTGAGGCAAAGAATAAGTTAATAGAAATAAATGAACTAGAAAAAAAATCAGAACAGATCTGGGAATTGGCTGAGTGATAGTATAGTAATTAATGAGTTTATCGATACAACTATATAAATATGTAAATATATAAGCACATGGATAGAGGGCTAAGCATGTTTAGGTATATATATATGTCACTTCCCCATACTCGAATAACGAGGATGCTAACACAAGGGCATTTTATAAGCTTTTGATGATTTTATTAAATTATATTTTTTAATTAAAAGTTTAAAAATATATTAATTTAAATGTTTTTTCAAAAAGTTGAGTCGACACTACACGCTAATATGTTAACACCATATGCCTTTTATGCTAATACTTAGTGTTAAATGAATTGACACTTAGCGTTCTTGTACAGAATTTTTGTGCCAACACCAATTGATTTTTGGGTCGACACTTTATAAGTAAAGCACGCTTGACAAACTCAAGTGTGTCAACACCATAAAGATTTAGGGTCGACACATCTAATGCTTTGCTTCAGACGTTTCAAGAGAACATGTTGTGTTGACACCAATGATCGATTATGTTGAATCCATCAATATTGGACCGAGATCCAAGTGGAGTCGACACCAGGTACAACCTGTGTTGACATCAAATCAAGGATTGAATAATAAGTTTAATCGACACCAACATACACATGAGTCGACACTTTAGCACCTTGACGGAAATCAACTTGTGTCGACACCAATGCACATATGACTTGACACCAAATGATTCTCTGGACCTCCTAATTCTTGTGTCGACGCCAAAGACGAAATGAGTCGACACTAAGATACCATCCTGATAACTCTGTTGTGTCGACACCAAAGATGAAATGAGTTAACACCCAGACACTATTCGAGCAACTCAAAGTGTGTCAAAACCAACGATGCAATGAGTCAACACCAAGACATCAAGTGATCCCTAGGACTCTAACCTATATGTGTCGACACCAACAAATAGATGAGTCGACACCAAAGGCATCCTCAAAAAAACAAAAGTTTGGGTCGACACCAAAGAAGAAAAGGGTCGACATCGAAATTCTAGTAGCTAAAGACATTTGGTTGGGTCAACACTAAAGCAGACAACTGTCGACACCTATTTTTCAATAGCCAAAGTCGGTTGGCTAAGTTGACACCAAAGATGAGGAGTGTTGACACAGAAATTCCAGTAGCTAAAGTCTCTCAATTGGGTCGACACCAACGAAGACATGAGTCGACACCAGAGCAGATATAAAGCATTGAGTCGACACCAGAGCAGATATGAGTCGACACAAAGCTTCAAGGTGGAAATTGAAGTAATAAAAGGGTTAACACCAAATTTACCATGAGTCCACACCAAGGTGTGGGTGCTGAAAATCCAAAAGTTTGGTTGACACCTCAGGAAGAATGAGTCGACACTTTTGTCCAAAAACCAAGACCAAGACCAACTTGTGTTGACACTTGTGATGGATTTAAAAAATAACGCTGGTTCAGACGGTAATATTTTCAGACCATTAATTGCCTCCATCAACTGCCAACGGTCATTTATTTCAATGGGTAATAAAAAGGGTAAATTTCAGAGTTTTGAATTTCTACATTACTATTCTTTTGAATGCATGGAAAGGCAAAAAATCTTCTCTTGATAATTAAAAGCTCATTTACTCCTCTAGCCCTAAATCTCTCACTCCCTTGCACATTTATTATCAAATTAATATAAGAAGTGATTGCGAGTGAATCTTTCATTCTATTTCATTTATTGTAATGGGTGAATCATTCTTGTAATCCTTTAAGATAATGTGCTGTACTTCTTAAAAAAGAGGTGAAGAGTGTTTAGAAAACAAGATTGTTTGTGAAACACCTTCAAAGCTGTAAAGGCTTTTAAATGCTCCTGTAAGGCGTTCGTTCATAGTGCAAATTCTCAAGGAAAGTCTTAAGGAGTAGATGTAGGCTTGGAAGAAACTGAACTACTATAAAATCTTATTATCTTGTTCAAATTTTTCTCTCTTACATATTTAATTTCACTGCGGCACTTTTACTCTTGCTTATTGCCACATTTGTTTTGTGAAAATAAAAAAGTTTTTTCAAAAATTTTAAAATTGTTATTATTGTTTTAAAATCTTATTCACCCCTGTTACGGATTTTGGCCTCGATCTAATTCGTTTTTTGTTTGGCAAATCTGTGACAAATGCTTATTCAAATTATTTATTTAATTCATTGATATTTTGACACTTGTTCTTTTGGAGTTATGGTTTTAATATTGAGGGGCTACACAAACGGAGCAGAAAATATCAAATAATAGCCCGCGGTATCAGACCGCCTGACAGACCGCTCGAGTGGTCCATCGAGCGGTCTATTACACCTCTCGGTATATTATATTCTACAACAAAATAACTGCAGTACAGGCTTCACCGCTCTATTACACCTCTCAGTATATTATATTCTATAAAAAAATAACTGCAGTATAGGATTCACCGCTCGAGCGGTGAATAGACCGATCAAGCGGTCCTCGACGAGACAGATTTTAAAGCAGCAACAGCTGGTGTTTGGCAGTTTAATATAAATAGGAAGCTAGGGCTTCTTGTTGTAGGTGCCTCCTTATTATTATTTTTTATAAAGCCCTAGCCACCACGAGAGCCTTTGAAGCCAATCTACGTACTCGTAAGCTAGTCTGCATACTAGCAAGCTAGTCTACAACAGCTTGATGATTCATTAGTTTTCATTCAATCAAGTAAATCATCAAGCCAATCAAACCTTCAACGATCTGTTCGTACTCATGGAGTTGCTTGATGAGAGGATTCTCAAGTGTTAAAGTTCGATAGTGGGTTCTAGCGGCGGTCAAGCACAGGAGTTGATGTACATGAATTCGGCAGGAGTAGGCTTTCAAACATTTGGTTGTGGGTACAATGTTGGTTTGTAAAATTCTCTTGTAACCAACATTTAATAGTGTTTGATTTTTTAGACCCGGTGTGGTATCGTGATTTTTACCCGGTTTGAGATTTTTCACGTAAAAATCGCCGTCTCATGTATGATTGTGATTGGTTTATTTATCTGCTTGTGAGGTTGGTTGTTTTTAAGTTTTTTTGCAGTGTTTAACTTATTTAATCAAATCGTTTAGTGCAAATCAGTTGGTAAACAGAATTTTTCAATTAGTATCAGAGCAGGTCACAAAAAAAAAAATTTAAATTTTTTTGTGTGAACTATTTTTCTGGTTTGCAATAAATGAATTTTCTTAGAGAATGCGCTTCGAGCGGTAGACCACCCCTGCTTGACGGTCATAATTATTCATTTTGAAAAGTTAGGATGAGAGCCTTTTTAAAATCTATTGACAAAAGAGTTTAGCTTTCTGTTATTGAGGGTTACAAGCCTCCCACTAGTATTGTTGATGGAGAAATCGTCTCTAAGCCCGTGGCCAAATGGGACAGAGCTAATTTTGAGGATGCAGGCTGGAATAGCAAAGTTATAAATGCTATCTTTAGTGGAGTCACACAAGATGAGTTTCGTAAAATTAGTACGTGTGACTTAGCTAAAGAAGTATGAAATATTCTTCAAATCACTCACGAATGGACTGATACCGTAAAAATCTCACAACTTCAACGTCTCACAATAAATTTTGAAACTCTACGTATGAAAGACGATGAAAGTTTTGACGATTTTTACGCAAAATTAAGTGATATTGTGAATGCCTCGTTTAATCTTGGTGAAACAATTTCGACGTCTAAAATCGTTCGAAAAATTCTTAGATCTTTACCTGAACGTTTTTAACCAAAAGTCACAGCAATAGAATAGAGCAAAGACATCGATTCCATTTCTGTTGAAGATTTAGTTGAAAACCTGCAAAAATATGAGCTAAATTTTCAAAACAAAAAAGGTTTCAAAAAATTTGGCTTTCACTTTAGCTCAAGGTTCTGCCAGTGACTCTGATGATGATTTAGACCCTAAGATGATGACTATTTTTGTAAAAAAATTTAAAAAAATTTTAAAAACTAAAAACCCTAATTATGAGAAAAAATCACAAAAGAAATACGGTAAAGACAAAACTAAAAATATGTTCAATTTTATTAAAAGAGGGTCAAAAGGCCAAATTTATGAAATTCAATGCTACGAATGCAAATGATATGGACATATGGCTAAAGAATGCCCGAACCTTCTTAGAAAGAAACAGAAGGAATTCACAGTCACTTGGGATGATGAAAGTAAACCTGACACGAGTGATGAGAAATAATCTGATTTTGATGATGGTGAAATTATTGCTTTTGTTGCTTCTGTCCAGGAGGAGTCTATTGAGTCTGAAAATGAAAATTCTATAAATAATTCTAAAAAAGAAGAAAGTGAAACGGACAGTAATTCTGAGAATGATGAAACTCTTCAACAAGCTTATGATAAGTTTTATAGAGAGTGTTTTAAGTTGACCAAATAAAATGTAAAACTGGTTAAAAAATATAAATTGTGTGGAAAAGAAAAGGATAGTGTCAAACAAGAAAAATGACTTGTGTGAAAAACAGGGAGATTTTGTGTGAAAAACTTGCAAAATGTGGGAAAGAAAAAAAATGACTTGTCTGAAGTGTGTCAAACTAGACAAGCTAGGAATGAATTTCTTGAAAAAGATTTGCATGTTTGTGTTGAGTTAAAAACTGATCTTGAATTAAAATTAATTAAATTTGAAAAAGATCTGTTAAATTCTCAATCTACTTTCAAGAAATTGAATGCAGGCACCATGGCTTTGGATGACATGCTTTAGGTACAGAAGGGTGTGACAGATAGGTGTGGACTAGGCTTTGTTGGTGCTTCTTCAAGCAACTCGACAAAAGAAAAAGAAAAAGAAAAAGTGGTCAGTCAATTCAACCTGAATCTGCACCAAAGTTTGTGAAAGCAGAAAGTGGCTCAAAAAGAACATCTACAATTTTTTCAGCCAAAACAAATGGAAAGTGGAAGAATCAGACAGGTAGAACCACCATTGTACATGGTGAGTTAAGGAAGGCTAAATTTATTCATACTTGTCATCATTGTGGTGTTATTGGTCACACACGTCCCAACTGCCTGAAATTGAATAGAAATACATTTTTTGTGCCTATTTGTCATTACTGTGGTATAAAGGGACATATCAGACCTCACTGTACTAGGTTTCTTGAACATATAAACTCAGATTTGACATGCTACAACAACCTAGAAAAAATTGGATTTCCACCCCAGACCATGTGCCTTTGAAACTCAAGAAAGTTTGGGTCAGAAAGAGTAATTTTGACAACTTTTTAGCTAGTCGTAGTCCCTAGTCTGTTTTGGGCCTTATTTTTTTTGTTTTGTGTGTTTGAGTTTTTTTAAGTTTTTAGTTTTCTTTTTGTCGTTATTTAAACAAAAAAAATTATTGGGGACTTTATTAAGGGTTGAGTACTTTTTTTGTGCGTTATTTCATTTTACTGAAATCTCATAACTTAGGATTTGAGATTGACTATCATATTTTTTTGGATAATCTAGTTTATAGTGGATAGTACGCTTTTAGAGATGAGTTTATTTTATACACCACTTGATCATTGATAGATGCAAGGAACTTTCGCACTTTGAATTTTTTTTTTATGGGTCTCTTTTATCGTTCAATTGTCTAAAGATTTCACAAAATGACCACATAGTGGCGACCCACTTGATCTTAATGTTTACACTCCTCCTTCTTTTAGTTCTGTATGTTTGGATTGAGGAAATGGCTACCAATGCGGATCTTGTCTTTTTGTACGTACTAGTGTGCAGCCACCTTGTTTTTTGTGCTAAAATTTACTTAGCAAATGGCTACCTATGGGAACTTTGCGTTTTCGTTCGTAATAGTGTGAAAGCCGCCTATGAAAGTATAAAATAATAAATAAATAAAAAGAAGAAGTTTGCAATCTTTGGTTGAGGGGGAGTTAGCTTTTAAAGTGAATTGGGTCAAAGTTGGTTTGACTTTGTGACATTCTTAATTTTTGATAAATAAATGTGACTCGGGCATATAGATCTCATGCAGGTTTTGATCTTGGAATCTTGAAATATTTCAAGTCACACACACACTTTTTCATATAGAATCTTCTCTTATTGTGTTCGTTCATATATGAATATAGGGTATCTTGGAATCTGTGTGTGTTTTAATCACTTTGATTAGATTTTATGATTTTAAGTGAATGCAAATATGCCTGAAAGTTGTACTTGTTCTTTAATCTTGTTCCCTACTCAAAAAGATTTATTTATTTTTTTAGTTGTCAATTCGTAACAAAAAGGAGGAGAGTGTTAAGTTTGAGGAGAAGTAATTTTTTTTAATAGTTTTAGTGTGAGTTAAGTTTGAGGGGGAGTTTTTTGCGTAAAAGTTTTTGTTTGTGTGGAGTTGTATTTTTGTTTGTTTGTTTCGTTTTGTTAGCTTGTTTAATTGGATTAGTTGGCTTGTTGGGTTTTGTCACATAATTGTCAAATTGGGAGATTATTACAGATTTTGGCATCGGTCTAATTCGTTTTTTGTTTGGCAAATCTGTAACAAATGCTTATTCAAATTATTTATTTAATTCATTGTTATTTTGACACTTGTTCTTTTGGATTTATGGTTTTAATATTGCAGGGCTACGCAAACGGAGTGGAAAATATGAAAAAATAGCACGCGATATCAGACCTCTCGAGCGGTCCATCGAGCGGTCTATTACACCTCTCGGTATATTATATTCTGCAACAAAATAACTGCAGTGCAAGCTTCACCGCTCGAGCGGTGAATAGACCGATCGAACGGTCCTCAATGAGACAGATTTTAAAGCAGCAGCAGCTAGGGTTTGGCAGTTTAATATAAATAGGCAGCTAGGGTTTCTTGTTATAGGTGCCTCCTTATTGTTATTTTTTATAAAGCCCTAGTCGCCATGAGAGCTTTTGAAGCCAGTCTACATACTTGTAAGCTAGTCTACATACTCGCAAGCTAGTTTACAACAACTTGATGATTTATTAGCTTTCGTTCAATCAAGCGAATCATCAAGTCAATCAAACCTTCAATAATATGTTCATGTTCGTAGAGTCGCTTGAGAGGATTCTCAAGTGTTGAAGTCCGGTGGTGGGTTCCAGCGGCGGTCAAGCACAGGATTTGGTGTACTTGGATTCGGCATGAGTAGGCTTTCAAATATTTAGTTGTGGGTACAACGTCGGTTTGTAAGATTCTCTTATAACCAACATTTAAGAGTGCTTGATTTTCTAGACCCAGTGTGGTCTCGTGGTTTTTACCCGGTTTGGGATTTTTCACGTAAAAATTACCGTCTCGTATATGATTGTGATTGGTTTATTTATCTGCTTGTGTGGTTGGTTGTTTTTAAGTTTTTTTTTTTTTTCAGCATTTAGCTTATTTAATCAAATCGTTTAGTACAAATCAGTTTGTAAACAAGATTTTTTAACCCCCTCTTGGGTTGCCTAGGACTAACAATTGGTATCAGAGCAGGTCTCTTGCTTAGTGAATTAACAGTCTAAGAGGATTCATGACAACTAGTATTAGACCAATATAACCTAAGGGTCAGTTCACCAATAGACCTCATTTGTTTAATAGAACAAACTATAATTATTCAAAAGTCAGGGTGAGAATCTACATCTAAGTTGTTGACTATGACCTATGGATGGTCATCATAAATGGTCCTAGAAGGCCTATCAAAGTGGTTGAAAAGGGTAACTATCTCTAAGCCTAATAATGAGTAGACTGAGATAAACATAAGAGAAATACAGAAGAATGCCAAAGCAATGAACTTACTCTTTTGCGCTCTTAACCCCAATGAATTCAATAGAATCTCTACCTGTGCTACAGCTAAAGAAATATGGAATAGACTAGAGGTTACTCATGAGAGAACCAACCAAGTCTAAGAATTTAAGATTAGCTTACTTGTCCATTACTATGAATTTTTCTAGATGAAGCATGATGAAGCCATTTCTGAAATATTTACTAGATTTACTGATATTACTAATTGACTAAAATCTCTTGGTAAAGTGTATACAAATACAGAGATGATTAGAAAGATTCTCAGGTGTATGCCTAATAATTGAAAAACCAAGGTGAGAGCCATCTAAGCGGTCAAAGATCTCACCACTCTCAACTTAGAGAAGCTGTTTAGGTCACTCATGACTCATGAGATGAAGCTCAAAATGGATTATGAAAAAGACAAAAAAGAAAAGTAAGGGAATAGCCTTCAAATCATCCATCCCAGAGAAAGAAACTGAAGAAGGAACCTCAAGTGATGAGAATGATGATACTGCTCTCATCATCAGAAAGTTCAAAAGGTTTCTAAGAAACAAAAAAAAGGAAGAAGAAAATTCTTCAAAAGAAAAGGTCACAAGAGTGAAACCAGCAGCAAAAAGCAAAGGTGACACCAGCCACAAGAAGGATGAAATCATTTGTTTCGAGTGCAAAAATCCAGGCCATCTGATGGCTGACTGTCCCTAACTCAAACAACGCTACAAGAAGGGATACAAGAAAGCAATTTAGTTGCATGAGGAGAAAGTGAGAGCATCTCTGATGAAGAAAGGGAAGAAAATAAAATTGCCAACTTGTGCCTCATGGCCAAAGAAGAAAGTGAGGTAAATAATGATTTTTTTTCTTTAAAAGAACTTCAACCTGCCTTTGAAGATATGCATGATGAATTAAGAAAGATTGGTGCTAAAAATGTTATTCTTAAGAAAATGATTTTTACACTAACTACTGAAGTTGATTCTTTAAAAAAGAAAAAGTTTCTCTATTAAAACAAATCTCTTCAATAAAAACAGAAAATCAAGTTTTAACTGACAAAGCTAGCATAGGCTATCAACCTAAAAGAAAACAAAAATCGCTAAGTAATATTTTTGTTAAAACATCTTCTAATTATTCCCATGTTACTTGTTTTCACTGCTATGAATATGAACACACTATCACACACTGTCCATTTAGAAGGAATTATGCTGCTGCAACTAAAAAAGTTTGGGTTTCAAAAAGAACACATCCATATAGAACTAACTCAAATGGACCCAAAAAAATTTGGAAACCAAAAGACAAAAATTAATTTTGCTTGCAGGTGTGTCTCAAGTCCTCATTCAAGGAAGGGAAGTGGCATCTTGATAGTATCTGCTCAAGACGCATGACAGGTGACAAGTCAATATTTGCCTCTTTCACACCCAAAGATGGTGGATTTGTGACATTTCGAGACAATAGCAGAGGTAAAGTTATAGGAGTTGGTAGTGTTAGTAAAACTCATTCCTTTTCTATTGAAAATATTTTGCTTGTTGATGGTTTGAAGTATAATCTTTTAAGCATAAGTCTGTTTTGTGACAAAGGCTACAAAATTGTCTTTGATTATTTTAAGTGTATCATTGAAACTACAATCAACAAAAAAGTTATTTTTGAAGGTCATAAGCATAAAAATGTTTACACTTTCAATGTAAATGACAAATGGATAGCCTTTGAATTATTTGACTATTCTAATGCAGACTTTCCCGGATGTAAGATAAATAGGAAGAGTACTAGTGGAATATGCCAATTCCAAGGACACTCACTTATATCTTGGTTTAGCAAAAAATAGAACTCAGTAGCCTTATCTACAGCTAAGACTGAGTACATAGCAACTGGTAGCTATTGTGCACAAACTCTTTGAATGAAACAATAACTAGAGGATTATAATATACGTTTAGATCACATTCCCGTAAAATGTGACAACACTAGTGCCATAAATATATCTATGAATCCTATACAACATTCAAGAAAAAAATACATTGAAATCAGACATCACTTTATATGAGATTATGTACAAAAAGAAAATATAGAATTTGAATTTGTAAGCACAAACTACCAACTTGCTGATATCTTCACCAAACATCTTAATAAAGAAAGATTTTGCTATATTAGAAGAGAACTTGGTATGTTAAATGCTCCAAATTAATGTTTATATGCCATACTAACCATGCCTTTTTGCTGCATTTCATTTTTTGTTTTGCTGTCTGAAAGGTGTTGACACAATGTTAGAAGTGTCGAAACAAGTGTGAAAAGTGTCGACAATTCGCCAAATAGTATTGGCATAATTTGAGAAAAGTTTCGACCTCCAGCTATATAGTGTCGATACAATATGTTATCCTGCTTTCTGTGCAAATGGTGTCGACACACTTTTGAAAAGTGTCGACATTAAGAGCCTAAAGTGTCGACCCCATGCTAGCAGTATCGACACAAAACTAGTTTTGGACACCCCCTGTGACGCTTGAAAAGTGTCGACACCTACAAGGAGAGTGTCGACACATTTCCTTGATTATATAAAGGCAATTTTCCCCTTTTTGTTTTGGCACTCTTAAAATCGTATCATTTCTGTCAAAATCGTTAGTCTCCCTTCACTCTCATTTCCCTAAAATGCTAGTGTCGACCTAAATGTCACTGAGGATAATGGGAAAATGAAGCAAACGAAGCAACATCGAAAAAAGCTCAAATACCAAAACGAGCAAAAGGAAGAAGACGGTGACGGCACCGAGTCAGGAAATAGGTTTCGACACCACCCTATTGTTCCAGTCGACCCAAATCAAAAATCTCTACTACATGTCCTTCGCGAACCAAAAAATCCTTTCAAGTAGATTCATTAATTTCTCCTTTTTTAATTACACTAGAATAAAATTCTCTGAGTGGTTCGACACTCTTAGGTGGCCGAATCTCCTAAAGATTCAGGACCACCACCACCTATCCCTTGTGAGACTCTTTTATGCTCACATGAAAGTCATCGACCCTCTTAAGGACAAAAAGATCACTATTTAGGTGAACAATACTGAAATCTCCTTCAATTACAAAACCCTCAACACCATACCGAGAGTCCCGAGTGGGGACATATGTATCCCCTGCCACCAAAAGAAAGGGACCCAAGATTTTTTCTCCTTTCATGGGGCTGTTAAGTTGATTTTCGCAGTTGAGACCATAAACCCCACCAAACCTCTTGAGGTCAATCTGTTAAGCCTTGAGATGCGACTGTTACATCACTTTGCCAACCATATTTTTCTTTCACAATTTGGAAAATATGGTGATGTAACTTTCATTTATATTTTTGTTATGTGGTGCATAATAGAAGGCAACAAACTTGATCTTAGCTTTCTTTTTATATCTGACATTCTCCACTCCTACTCAAAATCAAACATCTCACTACCCCACGGTATGTATCTCACCAAAATGTTTTGGCACTTTGGGATTTGACTAAAGAGAAGGGGATTCCTTTCTCAAATCATTCTCTCTATGACAAAACTGCCTTGAAACACATGCACATCATCCAGGTCGATGGTATTTGGACAAAGAAAGAACCCTTTACCTTTCCCTCCTTCGTCACTCCCTATACCAACCAAACCCCTCTCCCACATTCACCCAGATCTCCCATTTCCCCTGTTCCATTTGATCCCCCTTCTCTACAATCCTCTCTTCCCTCTCACTCTGTTCTTCCTCCTCCTCGATTTGACCCCTCATCTTTTGCACCCTCCTCCTCAGCTCCTCCTCCCCATCCTCCTCATTTTGCATCAGCCTCTCCTCAACTTGAGCTCCCTTCTTCGCAGCAATTGGCTGATCTGACCTCCCTCATTCAGGGTATGAACTCCTTCCTCTCCTCATCTCTAACATCCCTTCATAAAAAGGTTGAGGTTGAGATATTTGACCTTAGTGCTCGCATCGATATCATAGCTGAAGGTATTGTTACCATCAGCGGCAAAACCAAAGGTCTAAGGAAAGAGGTCAAACAAGCCTGTGAAGCTAGTCATGTTCTTAGCCATAGCATGGCTATGAGCATTGACAAGATTGTCTAGGCAAACATGCAAATTTTTTAACAAGTCCGGAAAGAGTATGATGAAGGGGTTGTGATCGTTGTGCAAGAGAACACCAGAAAAGTTGAAGAGCACTTGGCATGGCTGAGAGAAGCTTGGACCAAGCAATTCAAGAAGAAAGAGACAGGCGCTGAGGAAGAAGCCCGACTGAAACAAAAAGCTAATTTGGCACTCATTACCAAATTTGACATTCTCAAGAAGAAAGAGAAGGAATCAGAAAAATCATTGGCAACAAAGGAACGAGCTACCAAAAGAAAGAAAGTCCAGAAAGACAAAAAGAAGAAGAAGAAGAAGAAGAAGCAGTTTGATGACCTTTGAAGCCCCCATTTTTGTGATGACAAAATGGGAGAAAAGAAAGAAGAAAAACATTATTGTGATTATTATTGTGCTTGTTGTGTTTTGAAAAACATTTTCGACATTATAATGGTTGTTTCTGTATGGTTGTAATTTGTTGGTTTTGAAAGTTTGTTAAAACATTTTAACTCTCTTTTTAATGGGTTGATGATACTGTTAATTTCATATCTTGTGTGGATGATCATTAAAATTCTTTATATCATTTGTCATCAATTTAGCACATCTTGTTAATGTTTTGCCCAAATGTTTACATTTCTCATATTGACAAATACTTGAATGATTAAATATGCCATGAATAATATATTTGTTATCTTGCTAAGGAGAGTACCCTTGTCAAAAATATTTTTTTAAATGTATTCTAGAAAATATTGTCATCATAAAAAAAAAGAGAAATTGTTAGCCCAAGAGTATTTTATAAGATTTTGATAATTTTATTAAATTATATTTTTTAATTAAAAGTTTAAAAAGATATTAATTTAAATATTTTTCAAAAAGTTGAGTCGACACTACACGCTAATATGTCGACACCGTATGCCTTTTGTACTGACACTTAGTGCTAAATGGGCTGACACTTAGCATTTTTGTACAGAACTTTTGTGTCGATACCAATTGGTTTTTGGGTCGACACTTACAGGCAAAGAACGCTTGACAAATTCAATTGTGTTGACACCATTAAGGTTTAGGGTCGACACCTCTAACGCTTTGCTTGAAACGTTTCAGGAGAATAAGTTATGTCGACACTAATAATCGATTGTGTCTACACCATTAATATTGGACTGGGATCCAAGTTGAGTCAACACTAGCTACAACCTGTGTCGACAGCAAGTCAACGATCGAAGAATAAGTTGATTCGACACCAACATACACATGAGTCGACACTTTAGCACCTTAACGAAAATCAACTTGTATCGACATCAATGCACACGTGAGTCGACACCAAGTGATTCTTCGAACCTCTTGATTCTTGTGTCAACACTAAAGATGAAATGAGTTGACACCCAAACACCATCCAAGCAACTCAAAGTGTGTCGACACCAACGATGCAATGAGTCGACACCAAGACATCAAGTCATCCCCCAGACTCTAACCTATATGTGTTGACACCAACGAACAGATGAGTCGACACCAAAGACATCTTCCAAAAATTATAAGTTTAGGTTAACACCAAAGAAGTAAAGGGTCGACACCAAAATTTCAGTAACCAAAGACATTTGGCTGGGTCGACTCCAAATCAGACAAATGTCAACACCGATTTTCCAATAGCCAAAGTCGGTTGGTTGAGTCAACACCAAGGATGAGGAGTTTTGACACCGAAATTCTAGTAGCTAAAGTCTCTCAACTGGGTTGACATCAACAAAGATATGAGTCAACACCAGAGCAGATATGAAGCCTTGAGTCGACACTAACTCTAATATGAGTCGAGACCAAGCTTAAAGCTAAAAAACTAAAGTAATAAAAGGGTCAATACCAAATTTACCACAAGTCGACACCATGGTGTGGGTATTGAAAATATAAAAGTTTGGTCGACACCTCAAGAAGAATGAGTCGACACTTTTGTCTAAGAATTAAGGCCAAGACCAACTTGTGTTGACACCAAAAAGCTTTGTTGACACTGTGACAGATTTCAAAAATGGTACTGGTTCAAACGGTAACATTTTCAGAGTATTAATTGCCTCCACTAACCACCAACGGTCATTTACTTCAGTGGGTTATAAAAGGAGTAAATTTCAGAGCTTTGAATTTTTGGATTACTGTTCTATTGAATACATTGAAAGCTAAAAATCTTTTCTTGATCATTAAAGGCTCATTTACTTCTCCAGCTCTAATTCTCTAACTTCATTACTCATTTATTATCAAATCATTGTAAGGAGTGATTGTGAGTGAATCTCTCTTTCTATTTCATTTATTGTAAAGGATGAGGCACTCTTTTAATCCTTTAAGAGAGTGTGCTGAACTTCTTAAAGAAGAGCTAAAGAGTATTTAAAAAAACAAGGTTGTTTGTGAAACACCTTCAAAATTGTAAAGACTTTTGAATGCGCCTGTATGACATTCGTTCATAGTGAAAATTGTTAAGGGGAGTCTTGAGGAGTGGACGTAAACTTAGAAGAAGTTGAACCACTATAAAATCTTACTGTCTGGTTCAAATTTATCTCTGTTACCTATTTAATTTCACCACTTTTACTCTTCTTATTGCCATATTTGTTTTGTGAAATTAAAAAAAAATTTAAATTGTTATTATTATTTTAAAACCTAATTCACCCTCCTTGGGTTACCTAGGACTAAAAGAAGAAACCCACGAATAATCTGAAAACCAACATCTTTTGTAGCCAAGACCTCTTTTAACGAAAAAGATTGCAAAAAAGAGAAATGAACATTTTAAATGTGGACTTCCAGACTTCAATTTAAACACAAAAGCATCCCAAAAGGGGTTTGAAGCAAAATAGATATATTAGTTTGAAAATATGAGCAAAACAAGAGAGGGCAAAAAAATACCCCAGTAGACAAACCGCTCGATCGGTTGGACCGATCGATTGGTCTGACCGATCGATCGGTCTTATGCTGATCGCAGAATTTTCTTTCTACAGCAGAGAAACTGCGGGGCTCCAAAAACCGCTTGATTGGTCTAAGGATCGATCAACCAGTCTGGTCCTGTGTGCCTTTTTTTTTGCCTTTTGAAAACTTTGAAGTCCTACCATTCAACCAAAACCAAATCTTGTATAAAAAACAAAGGGTTTAAACATGAAACTTCGTGAAAATAACTGCAAAATATTGAAATATACACAAAATCATCAACTCAAAGCCTCCCGCAAGAATCAATTAATATTCCATACATTCAAAAATATGATGTTCATGGCTTTAAAGCCTTACAATACCAAAGATCAAGAATTCACATACCAATAATATAACTACATAATTCCATCAAGTTCCAACTTGCAATTACATCTTTCCATACAATTCACAACAAAAAAGTATGTAGAGTCAAGACTTCCAACCAATTCAAAACAAAACCCAAAAATATGCTTGAATTTTCTTTAAGGCCTTCCTGCATCATCAACACCTAAAAATTAGTTATAAAAACAACGTGAGCCAAGACTCAATAGGATTCTAACAACCTATATGAAACATGCTTGATATGAAAAGAAAAATTCTATATCAATGCACCCAAGGACATGAAACTTCATAGGCGTGCTCGATAAAGCTCCATGAGGAGGAGGAGGGTGGGGAGGAAGAGGACATGGGTGCCCTATCTCCCAACTCACCCAGCTCCATGGCAGAACGATGCTCTAGGGTGACCCACCGACTGAAAGCAAGCCGGCTCTTTTAGCCACGTCGCGTGAGCATAGATGTGTGACGTCGGGTCGATGGGTTCGGTAAGAGAAAGGGTGAAGTGGTGGTGGTGACCAATGGAGGCACGCACAAAGAGGGGGAAGATGAGGTTGGCATATGAAAGTTTAAGGTTGCGTGGCTACTAGATGAATTTCTTCATCTCCCCTAGCATGAAGTACAAGATGGAGTGCGGTGCATCGGTGTGGAGGGCATAGAGGGCTTGGAGGGCGGCAGCCTGCCTCTCATCCTTGTGGTCCATCAAAAAGACGTTCTGATGGATGACATTGTTAGCAAACCATAGGGGTTCAGTGAGATTGCCATGGCGGGAAAATGTAGTGTCCCACGGTACCTGGTCTTCTTTAATGGTGAGGGCTATATAGACAGCAAAGATGTTGTCGGGAATGGGTTCCCGATGCTTGTTCTGCTCGTCCGCCAATGTGCCAAAGATGCCGAGGGTCTCGGCAACGTCATAGGCATCAAAAGTGATGGTGGTACCGTTGATGGTGGTCTATAGGAGGTCGATGGAGGGGTCGTCTTCAGTCGAAAGGTCGACTCGTTGGAGGTTCTAGTAGAACATCTGAACGAGACAAGGATAGGGGGCCTTGAATGGGCCAAAAAGGCTAACGAGACCCCGGGAGCGAAGGAGACAAATGCCTTGGGAGGCATATTGTTTGGCGACAAGGAATCCCTCATCCCAGGAAATGCATGAAGATGTGGAGTGACTGGAAGGGTGATGGAAAATGAGTGAAGAGGAGGCACTTATTTATAGAGACTGTATGACTCCGTCCGAACGCCCATGATTCCGTCCAAACGAATTTTGGACAGAAGCTTTCTTTGTCTAGACGGATGTGATTCCGTCTAGACGAAATTGGAACAGAATGATTTTCATCCAGACAGGAATGAGTTATGTTCGGATGGAATCAAAAAAGATATTCTCTGAAAAGGCGTAAAGTCCCATGAACATTTATGATGCCTCGGGAAAGGACACAATCGGTTGAATTCCATCCGAACGGATTTCAATATAGCATTTAATGCGTTAGTTTGGTAGCTAAAAGGACATAACTGCTCAAAATTTGTCCGAACGCAAGTACGCCCTGTCCAGACAACATTAATTTGGTCATTAATGCATGGAATTTGAAGTGCCCGAACCGTTAAGGTGCAGTCCGTCCGGATGCGGGCATGTCTTGTTCGGATGAAATTGTTCCAAAAAGATTTACATTCGGACACCATGTGGGTCATCCAAAGAGTAGAACCTGCTTATTATATATATATATATAAATATATATATCTTGCCTTAACATCTACAAAAATCTGGGTTTCCTCCTAGTAGGGCTAAGTTTAACGTCTTTAACCAGACAGAGTGATCGATCAATGGATCGGGGGGACGAGATCCACAAGATCAATGGTCTCTACTGTGGGGTCGATTAAGATGCCTTCGGTGTATGGTTTAAGGCACTGGCCATTAACCATAAGATGCTTACCCGATCGAGGGTTGAGCAGTTGGCAGGCACCATAAGGGTAGACGTGTGTCACCACAAGCGGGCCATCCCATCAGGATTGAAGCTTACCAGGAAACAACCAGAGCTTAGAGTTGAACAACAATACCTTTTGATTTGGTTTGAATGATTTTCGTTGAATGTGTTTGTCATGAAATGCTTTCGTTCGAGCCTTATAGGTATGGGAGTTCCTGTATGACTCATTACAGATTTCTTTGAGCTCACTGAGCTGAAGCTTCCGTTAGAATTGGCAATGGCCATATCAAAGTTAAACGTCTTAATAGCCCATAATATCCTATGTTCTAGCTCGACCGGTAGATAGCACGCTTTTTCAAAGATAAGGCAATATAGGGACATGTCTATGGGGGTCTTAAAGGTGGTCCGATAGGCCCAAAGAGCATCATCAGGCCTTTCAAACCAATCCTTTAGATTGGGACGAACGGTCTTAGTCAAGATGTTCTTGACTTCCTAATTCAATACTTCGACTTGGCCACTAGTTTAAGGATGGTAAGGAGTGGCTATCTTGTGAGTGATAGAATATCGGCAAAGCAAGGTGGAGAAGTACTTATTAAGGAAGTGTGTACCGCCGTCACTGATGATAGCTCGTGGAAAATCGAATCAACTAAATATGTTGGACTAGAGGAACTTGACCACAACTTTGTGGTCATTCGATATGGTTGCCACAGCTTCAACCCATTTAGACATATAGTCCACTAAGATGTACTCGTAGCCATGCGATAGTAAAAATGATCCCATAAAGTCGATTCCCCAAATGTCAAAGAGTTCAACAAGCAGAATCTTGTAGAGGAGTGGAGTCAATTTCTGAAACACATCGACGAATCACCTGGTCCGGGCAGTACATGAAAAGTTTCGGGTCTTCCCAGAAGTAAAACTTGATTTGGAAAAAGAACCGATCCTTGTCTTGATTCCAGTGAGAAGGAATGTGCCTGACTGCCAATTAGTTGACAATGTCAACATACCAAAGGAGCTAGGAGCCAGTAACTACTGAGAGTTGCTCATTAGGGAACGAATCTTGTAGAGGAGTGGAGTCACTAGAAGGGGTGACTATAAGCCGGGAGCGGTGGTCGGCTACAAAATTATCAGTTCCTTCTTTATCACGTATATCTAGATCAAACTCTTGTAATAAGAGGATCCAGCGAATGAGTTGGGGTTTAGTGTCCTTTTTGGACATAAGTGTTAGAGGGCAGTATGGTCCGTGTAGACTACGACTTTTAAACTTAAGAGATAAAACCTAAACTTGTTAAGTGCAAAGATTACGGCCAGTAATTCCTTTTTGATAGTGGTATAGTTCAGCTATGCATCGGTGAAAGTCTTGCTAGCATAGTATATGGCATGTGGGATGGCATTGATATGTTGTCCTTAAATATCTCCTACAGCATAGTTCAATGCATCATACATGATCTCGAAAGGTAGGGACCACTAGGGTGACTGCATGATGGTGTCGTCGAAAAGGCATCTCAAAGCTGCTCAAAGGCTCAAAGGCAGAACTCGTCAAAGATAAAAGGTGTGTCCTTAGCAAGAAGGTCACAGAGTAGTTTAGAGATCTTAGAGAAGCCCTCAATAAATCGGCAATAAAAATCGGTGTGCCCTAGGAACGATCGAATTTGACAAATGGAAGCAGGGGGAGAAAGTTTGGAAATTAGGTCAACTTTGGCTTTGTCAACTTCAATCCCCCTTTTCGACACTATGTGACCCAAGACTATTACTTGTTGAACCATAAAATGGCTTTTCTCCCAACTGAGCACAAGATTTTTCTCCATACAATGTTTGAGAACCTTTGTCAGATTTTGGAGACATTCTTCGAATGAGGACCCAAATACTAAGAAGTCATCCATGAAGACTTCTAAGAATTTCTCAATCATGTTAGAGAAGATAGCTATCATACACCTTTGAAAAGTTATCAGTGCATTACACAAGCCAAGAAGCATATGCCAATAAGTGGAAGTGCCAAATGAACAAGTGAAGGTGGTCTTCTCTTGATCCTCGGGATAAACGGGTACCTGATTATACCCTAAGTAACCATCTAGGAAATAGAAGAAACTCTAGCCAGCTAAACGTTCTAAGATTTGGTAAATGAAGGGCAGTAGGAAGTAATCTTTCCTAGTGGCGGTGTTTAACTTTCTATAGTCAATACACACCCACCAACCAGTAGTGGTGCATGTGGGTATCAACTCTCCCATGTCATTTTGCACAACTATGAGCCCGAATTTCTTAAGAATTACTTGGGTTGGGCTCACCCACTTATTGTCAGATATGGGGTAAATGGCACCCGCATCTAATACTTTTACAGCCTATTTTAACACGACCTCTTTCATGTTTGGGTTGAGTCTTCGTTGCATTTCTTGAGTCAGTTTCGCACCGTCTTTGCAATGGATGCGGTGCATGCAAATGGAGGGGTCAATACCTTTTAGGTCAGCTACTGACCACCCTATGGCTCTTCTATAATCTTTTAACACCTCCACAAGTTGACTTTCCTGGTCGAAAGTCAAGTCGGAGGTAATGATGGCGGGTAGCATGCTATACAGCCCTAGAAAGATGTACTTGAGTGAAGCTAGGAATGGCTTTATCTCAAGATCGGGTGGCGAATATAGTGAGGGCATAGCACGATAGACGAGAAAAGCAGTAGGGGCTCAAATTGAGACTCCCAAGATGGTGTGTCTAGATAGCTGAAAGACTTAAGAAGGGAGTTGACATCATTAATGAACTAATCCTTATCGACGTTTTTCAGCTTTGAAATGTACCAGACATGCCTCTAAATCGTCACCAAATATGAAGCGTAGCGTTGATTCAGTGGACTCTTCTATAACATCGACTATAGCAGTCAGAATGATGTGGGGGTGCTCTAAGGCATGAAAAATGTTCAAGTGCAGCTTCATGTTTTCGAAAGAAACATTCATCATCCCGATTCAGCAGTTAATACAAGCATTAACCATAGCTAGAAAGGGTCAGCCGAGGATGACAGGTGTTTGTCGTCTCAGATGTAGGTCAAGCTCGGTGTCTCATACGATAAAGTTGACTGAAAAAAGAAACTTGTCGACTTTAACAAGCACATCCTCTATGACTCTGCGTGGTACTTTAACTGATCGATCAGCCAACTAGAGAGTGACCAGTGTCGGTTTGAGCTCACCTAACCCAAGTTGCTCATGCATGTAGTATGGAAGGAAGTTGACACTAGCTCCTAAGTTGAGAAGGGCACGGTCGATCGGCTGATCACCGATGACACATAAGATGGTAGGAGTCCTCGGGTCTTTAAGTTTGGGGATGGTGTCGTGTCTTATGACAGCACCAACTTGCTCATGAAGAGGACCTTTTTCGAGATATTAATTTTGGACTTGCACTTTTTAGTGCAAAGGTTTTTTAGTAACTTAGCATAAGAGAGAACCTTCTTAATGGCGTCTAAGAGTGGCAAATTGGTCTTGACTTGCTTGAAAAGCTCAAGCGTGTCATCAATTGCAGCTTCCTTTTTACCAAAAAGGTGATGGCCTGTTAAGGCGTGTGGAAAACAAGGCTCGAGGTCTGGATGGAGGAGGAGGAGGAGTCGTCAATGACTCTCGAGGTTGCGTAGGTAAGAGAGGTGGAAATGTGTCAGCAGGTGCTGATGGTGTGGGAGATGAGAGAGCGAAGTCGGTCTTAGAGCCACTAACGACTCTGGGTTATAAGAGACTATGGGCCCTAAAGTCTTCTCGGGACAACTTTCAAGTTCTCGTCCATTCCTAAAGGTAATAACCACATGTGCCTGTTCGTGGAACCCATTACTAGAGACTGGCTAACTCTCTACAGCAAATTATCCCTTAGGATTGATCACTCGTTGACTGGGTAGCTTGTCGTCCTCACGACGGTTCGTAACAGTTGCCAGCTGCCCAACTTGCATTTTTAACTTTGCAATAGACTGAGAATGAGAGCTCAAAAATTGAGTTCTCGTATCTAATTCCTGCAAAGTTTTTAATACTTTCTCCTCAAAAGCGGTGTTTCGAGGAGGGACCGAAGGTGCAGTTTGATGGATAAAAGGTGGATAGGCCGGTTGAGTATAGGCGTTGGGGTACACTAGCTTAGGAGGTGGTGCTTGCACATTACCCTGATTAGGTTGCTATCGCTAGGAGAAGTTTGAATGGTTTCTCCAACCCGGGTTGTAGGTATTGAAAAGTAGGTTGTTACTCGGATAGAAGAAACCTTATGTCGCATTGACTTGCTCTTACACAAACTCGGGGTATTGTGAAGCGGATAGGTAGTCAGTGACAAAGTGAGTTGGGCTGGGACACAATGCGCATGATCTTAGGAAAGCTGGTGGTAGAGCAGTAGGTGTTGCGGCAGGACCAATAGTCAGGAGTTAACTCAGAGTGTGTGTCAATGTGGCAGCTAGGTCGGGAGATTGTGCAACCTCATACATGCCTCAGGATTTTAAGGTGGAAGAGGCTATGGATCGGTCTGTACGAGAGGTTGATGCTTGGTGTTTGGAGTTCTCACTCAAACTCTCAAAAAAGCTCCAAGCCTCATTCTCGTTTTTCAATATGAATGTTCTACCACAAGAAGCCTCAACAAATTGACGGTGTTGAGGCGTTAACCCATCATACAAGCATTGAACGAGTTTCCATTTTGGCACCTGATGATGAGGGCAGGCTCTAATGAGATCTTTAAGGCGTTCCCAAGTTTCATGAAAGGTCTCACTGTCGAGTTGGGTGAAACTCATGATGGCGCGTCAAATTTGATTGATTTTGCCTATTAGAAAATATTTCTTTAAGAATTCATATTGAAGTTTAGCCCAAGTTGTGATCGTGTTCAATTCTAAAAAATTAAGCTAATGTTTGGCTTTGTCTTTAAGGGAGAATGGGAACAACTTCATTTTAAGAGATTCATCAGAGAAATTACTAATTTTAATAGTTGAGTAAATTTCTAGGTATTCATCAATATGCTTATACGGATCTTCATTACCAAATCCACAAAAAAATGGGAGCATTTGAATAATGTTAGATTTAATCTCATAGTGCGATGCTCCAACCGCATGGGAATGGAGGCAAGAAGGGAACACATATTCTGAAGGAGTGTAGTATTCGATTAGAGACTTAATCTGTTGGTCTTCCTGATTTTGGTCTGCCATGGTAGTGTGTGAGATGAGTAAAGCTCGTAAGGATGTCCGAAAAGTGCGTTTGATTTTAAAGTCGAAAGGTGCTAACAATTGATAAGTGGAACGGCGACCAAGTATGCAACAAGAGTAAATAAAAGAAATACTAGGAGTGGGCTGCAAGCCCCCTAGGTCTAGTTTTTTTAGAATTAACACAAAAACAAAAACTTAAGCTCATAGTACTCGGACAGAGATGAACCTTTTTTGTCTTTACGCCTGCTTGCCCAAAAATCATGCTTTTATAATGTCTGTCTTTGAAAACCTGAAAAAGGAAGAAAAGCAGTTCACTTACCGTATTTTAGGAGTGAAAAAAAAAGCCAAATAAAAAAAATCTTAAATAAACAAATCGTAACCGTATTTTAAATCTCTTCCAACGGCACCAAAAATTGGTTCGTATTATACTGTACCAAAAAAAATATTTAAATCATTAAATTAACTACTAACCAGTAGGGTAGTGGCTAAAGTTTGAATATCGTTCTACATGGATTTATTGAACGGGATTACAATTTGCTTATCAAAAAACTTTTTCTTTGATTTTTTTCTTTGGAAAAGATATTTGATTCAAACTTTTTAAGAAAAAGCTGAAATTAAATAATTTGAAATAGAAGATAAGATGTGAAAAGATTTCCTAAAGATTTAAATCCTCCCTAACTAGTATTTTAATTTCATTCAAACTTTATTTCGTTTAATTGATTCAACCCAATCCAATCGTAACTATAAGACTGATATGGATTATCAAGAAGATAAACCTGAATCCAAACCTAAACTTGGCACATTCTATACAAAATTAGGACACAAATCGTTTGAAGCATGACCCGTCCTATCGAAGCATTGAATATCTCACGTTCGAAGATCGAGAAAAAAATAAAACAGTTGTATGATCTCGTTTTTATAATCACAAAAAATAAAAACGAAAACTAAATAATCAAATCAAAAGCTCGTTGATCAAAAGTCAACATCTCAAAAACCATACAACGAATTGAATCTGAATTAAAATCGAAATAAAAATTTTAAACTAACTCTAAAATACCGAACTATGAATTCATCATCCCTTAGGAAAAAAAAAATCTAGCCATTCATGTTGCAACTCGGATCCATGCAGAATGGATGAAAAATTGATTCCCGAGCCTACGTCTTCAGCTTTTTGTCACTTCTCGAGCCTTCAAATTGGCTTCAAGTTGATCCTCCTAATCTTCTCTTATAATTTCTGAATTATCTCTTTTGATTGCCCTAGCCATTTATTTATAGATGTGCCCCATGCCCCCTAGTTGCAGAGTTTGAGTTGAACTGTGACTACTTCGTTCCATCCAGACGGTTCTCATTCTGTTTGGACGCATTTTGACTAGTAGGTATTCCATCTGAACGCCCAATAGGTCTGTCGGACGAAATTGTTTCTGCCTAAAATCCATCTAGGCGCTGATATGTCTGTCTGAATGAAATTGTTACTGTTGAATACTTGTCCGAACGCTTTTGAGTCCGTCCAGACAGTTTTGGTTTGAATACCCCTTTTTATCCCTTGTTCTCCTTTTTGTCCTCTTTTTTACATCATTTTCTCTTCCACGTCCTCACCTTTAATTCTGTTAGCAAAAACGATTTCGAGACTTAATAGAGTATAATTTGTAAAATTAGATCGGCACTTTTACATACCAATCAAGATCTGACGAATTTTTTTACGTACTAGCTGAGTGGGTTCCTAACACATTTTTGCTCAATACCTTAGCCTATTCTGTGGTAATGAAAGGATTAAGTCAAATCTAGAGAGTCACTACATAGAATTTTGAACCTTAAACAAAGTAACGAACGATTTGGTTTTGAATTTTCATTTTGTATCCTAACGACTGCATTTGAAAATTGCCTGGATTTCGTTTGGCTATGAATTAATTGCCTCTTAATTTGGAGAACGAGGATCCTGCAGTGGGGAAATTTACAACAGAGTATGCTGTGATCCAAAGCAATGTCGTTTTGGGTTGTTTTGGAACAAAAATTGTTTTTAATGAAACCACGTCGTTTTGGTGTTCTTGGAAATAAATTCTCATAAGCACTTCTGAGAAGCAAGTACAGAGAAGGTACTCTCTCTACTTGACTATTCATCATTAAAGTATTGTTTTGCGTAATTTAAATTATCAAAACTGCAAAATCGTTACAGGCAAAAAAAATAACGAGCAGTCCTCTCTCTCTCTCTACATTCCATAGAGAAAGCTAGAAAAGAACCCCAAAAAAGAAAAAACTCCTACAAAATAAGCATGGCTCTTGTTTCAGCTCTCAAAAGATGGACAATGCCCAAGTTACAATGCTCCCCCTTTCTCTTTGAAATTATGTCATATTTGTTTCTCTTTTTTTAATGGAGTTTCAGGATTTTAACAAAAATAAAAAAAATCAAGAACTTTAATAATATGCAGAAAAAGCAGCTACTTATATTTACATAAACTAAGTAGATTAAACAAACTTAAAAATTGAACCCCTCAAGAAAATATTATAGAGTTTAGCCTCGAATACTATCATGTAAGCAAAAGCTCATACACAGTGAGAGAGAGACGAGTGTTGTAAATATGAATTCAATTGGTTTATAACAGCTGCATTCATATACAAATCGACTTTTCTGCATTCATGTATGTAGGGTCATTTAGATCAAACAAGTAAAGAACGAATGTAGAGAGGTAAAATATGCAAACGTGATGAGAAAAAACACAGAACGGAGAGAGACAGGATTGGATGAATGAGAAGGCTAGCTAAGTTTGGAATATCGGTAGTACGAACATATTCAGCTATCAAAATCTGATTGATCCGAAAGCATGACTATCCCCCTATTTATAGCACTTAGAGGAGTTATGTTGGAGTTCGGATAGGACTCTTCCAAGAGATCGAATCGGATCATGAGCGGCGATATCGGGGAATCAAGAAATTCTATCCAATAATCAACAAAGTAGTGTTCTATTCCAACTCAACTAGGTCGGCCAACGAGTGTCACGAGGGTACCTGACCCACTCGGGTCAAGAACCCGACCAACTTGGGTCGAGTGACTTGGGGTCACTCGAGTGACTCGAGTGGGTAGGTCTCGTAGCTCGACAAATATCTTTCTTTAGCCACCAAACCACATGTCTCAGAGGAATCTATAATCATATAGTCTCTGTTATATATATTTGGCTATTCAGTCTGTACTGAGCCACATAATCTGTGCTATGTTATTGTAATTAGGTAGTCAGAGCTACACAGCCTGTGCTGTCTTCATGGTCTATGCCATGGAAGTACAGTCAAGTAGTCAGGGTTACTATCATAGTTTGTGCTATGCTTCACAGTCTCTACTGTGAAATGTCTTTGTTTGTAGTCAGAGTCACACTTCATAGTTTGGGTGATGGAATGTTGCACGACTGAACACAGTGAATGACTGTACTAGGCAGCGACATCAGTGGCTCGGATCTTTGTGGCTCGAGTAAGTCACCACTTTTTTGGCTTGATTATTTTGACTGCGAAATAATATAAGTGTCTTTATTCATTAAGATAGATACAGCTTACTTGAGTGGTTTGGAGTCGAATAACTGTTAGTCCAAGTTACGCGGCCCACCCTGTTCGAGATGCTCAAAGCACCAAGCCCTTGGTTCTTTAGTAATTCGTTTTCTATCACTTTTATTGAGTTGTTCGCAATTTTCAGATTATCCGACTCTTGGGGCACATGAATCCACTAGTCGAACAACTCCCCTCTGAACCACTCGACTAACTCAGTTACTCGCCCCTCGAATTACTTGGCTATTGAGTCAGTCGACCCATTCGCTCGAGTCACTTAATCGAGTGAAGTACTCTAAATGGTATTGCTCGTTTAACCATCTACAATGTACAAAATTAATTATCCTACATTCATGTACAAAATTAATTTCCCTCATGAACATTTTTTAACCCCCAAGAGAGAAGTTCTATATAAGAACTTTTCTAGTATCTATATATGGAGAAGAATACAATTATGAGATTGAAAGTTGTGAGAGAGAAAAAGACAGACGAGGTACGTTCAAGTAGCCGATCCTTAGAGATGTTCCAACGTTCGGGTTAGCCGTTTTATCCTGAGAGTGACGCCGGTGAAGATACCTACAACACCCTTGGTAAGCGGTGAATTATTCTTAAGAAAACTGCGTCTGCAGGACTCGGTTTAAGTATTCTATTCATGTTATTTTTTATATTTTTGTTTTATGTAAGTTCAGTATATTGTAATCGTTGAAAGTTAATAAACATATATTTTCTGGACCATCGAACATATCTTGTGTTATATTTTTTAACAACGAGTAATTATTCCCTATAGAAAGTGCCATTACTCCTCTTGCAATCTGAATCACGTATTTATGTGAATCCCATACATAAAAGGTTGGTAATAGTAAAGTTCAAAAATGATGTAGTTTAATTAAAACGACCCAAAAACGACGTCGACACACTACTTTGAGTTTCCCCCTCCCCGTTCCCCTTTATTTGTCATAAATACTTTGATCAGTTATGGTGGTCAAAGGGGCATTCTCTCTTAGGGAACCTTTTCAGGGTACCTACACTTTGTAATTATTTATATATCTTTTTGGCGTGAGTTATGGCCATTTGTGGACAAAAGAATCATAATTTTTAATGATCAAATAATATGAAAATTTTCTCGTGATATATTAGTCCGTTCGAGTATTTATGTTTAACTTCAATATAAAAATTTATTATGAGACTGTACTGATGGTACATTTGTATTGTTTTATAATTTTTTTTTGTAATTTTAGTTATAATTATTTGCACTACAAGAAAATTACTTTTTTTCCAGCATTTTTATAGCAGCGATTTTTAAAACTGTTGCTATAAATTAGATCTAGCGGTTATGAAGGGCTACTGAAAATTGGGTATGTGGCAGCGATATGTTCATAATCCGCTGGGATGGATTTTGTTTATGCAATGGTTCATTTAAAACACTACTATAGATTTAGTTCTAAACCTCTAATTTGTTCTAAACCACTCCCATATCTCTCTCAAACGGTAGCGCCAATTATACCGCCAAATCTTCAAGCAAACAAAGTTTCTAAACTCTTAAGATTTTCCTATCAAGATTTCAGCCCCTTCGCATGCCCTAGGTCTTGCGTCTCCTATCAAAATTTCAGCCCTCTTCTTCGTATGCCCTAGGGCGGCCATCTCGCAGCGACTTTCTATCTTCTTTCGCTGCATCTTCAACCCTGTCAAGATACAAGCTGATTGCTTTCGATCTGAGAAGTGACTGTCCATCTTCTTCCACCTGGTTATTGAAACATGTTTGGGTCGGGATTCGGATTGTGTTTGATCTGAAAATACACGGGGCAGAGATCGAGCATGAATCCCAGATTTCAATTGCCCAGGTGAGTATGTGAATCTGATGTTTTTGCTTATGTATCTCTTTACAATCAAACAAATTAAGTAGTTGGGATTTGGATTGTGTTATGAAAAAAATAGAGAGAGAGCTCCACGCCTTATTCTGATTTAAACTTCATCTAATTACCATCCTTCTGGCACTTTTTCATTGTAGCGAAAAATATAAAAATACAAATACATACGCATCAGTTCGGGGACTGTAAAGTAAAAGCAAGAAATCATAACTTCACGAAGCCCTAGTTTCTCTCTCTAGAAATCATCTCGCATAAAGAAGTATTCGTACGGTTCCACAATCAATTTCAAAATGGTCAGTTATCATCTACACATCTAACGCAGTCTTTGGTTACTTGTACATATTGATTTTTAATCTGTGAAACTCAATTTTTGTGTTCGAACGAGCTGTTCTGTAGTGGTTATTGTTAATCGAGTTCATCTCATAATTCTCCATCCAATTTAAGTTCGCAATCTTGTTTTTTTTTTTAATTTATTCGCCATATTCATGATTCGTTTCCTTATCTCAATTTTTGAATTTCTCCTTCTTGTACTATCAAGAGAAAAGTGAAAACACTATGTTCTGCTCTGGTTTTGGGCACTAAATTTTGATTAAAGATACACGAATTGGCAAATCTCTAAATTTTTATGATGCGGGTCTCTTTTTCGGGTGAATTTCCTCGTAATTTGCAGCGTTCAACTTTTGATCTTGAGTTTCCATTGAATTGTAATGGTATTTATTTCTTTATTTACTTTTAGAGTTTCAAATGATAGAACAAGCTGGGGAGAGGGTTTCCATTGAATTGTAATGGGTTTATTAGAGAGAGTAAGAGAATGAGATTGGGATTGTAGTGAGAGAGAGATTTGGGTCATGCTCTTGTTGTCCAAAACTAACAAGGATCGTAACCTTTGTCATGGTAAAAACAAAAGACAGTATATATAGGACAAAGTCTCAATTGTTTTCCAATGATGCTGACACTTCAAGTATATTTATTAGGGAAATTTAGGGTTATGTCCCATTTGAAAATTTCTTTGGTTTAGTTCCAAAATAAGAATGGTTTTGTAATATGTCTCATTTTTTATTTTTCTTCCTAAAATACCCTCAAATTTTAAATCCACCCAAAATTAGGAAACATGTTTCTTCTTCTTCTAAATAACCAAACAACAAATAATCAAAACTAATATAAAAATTAAAAAAAAACAATAGCTGAACAAAATTTGATTCTTCTTCTTCGTCTTTGTTCTTTTTGTATTCATTGTGCTTTCATCGTATCCTCTCAGATTATCTATTATCGATTCGCACCGCATTCGAAGCATTTGAAGAAAAATATAAAGATAAAAAAATGAATCTAAAAATGATATATATTTACAACCTACCTAAAATGGTCCACTTCAATAAATTGTTTCATGTGTATCATTTTCTAGAATGAAATATCCAACAAAAAATGAAACAGTCAACAGAAATGATATGCAAAATGAGACGTTCAACAGAAAATGAGACAGCCAACAAAAAATGATACACTCAACATAACATGGTACACCAATCTGTTTCCTTGTTATGCTTGTATCATTTATAGTAAATAATGATACACAAGTTATGATTTTCCGACCATGTTATGGTTTTCATTTGAATAATTTCGTAGTGTTATATTAAAATAATGATGTTCAGCTTTTGAACATATGGTATCATTGTATCATTTTCTGTAAGCTGTATTTGTAGTTACTGTATCATTTTCTGCAAATTACTCAATCTCCGCTTGAAAATAGTGTTATAATAGATTACAACGAAATAAAATTTTCATTGAAAAAAATGAACAACCAAATATTAGAATCGAAAATGAAAAAAAAAACTCAATAATGGATTAAAGTGCAAAATAATAGATGAAAATGCAAAACAAACATAAAAATGGCATTAAAACTTACAGGACAAACAGATTTATGAAATATTTCAAATTTGCACTGTTGGAATATTAGATTTAGATTGATTAGAATATTAGATTAATTAGATTGATTTTATTCTGATTTGATTTTATTCTA
>JAULJZ010150944.1:0-55222 GCA_032270985.1 Heliamphora pulchella | reverse complement strand
AAGATATAATAGAATAAAATTAAATCAGAATAAAATCAATCTAATATTCTAATCAATCTAAATCTAATATTCTAACAGTTATCTTTTTAGTAGTAAAATTAATTTTTAATTCCATTTAAACTTTTTTAATGAGATTAATCTCAAGCTAATTGAACTTGCCGAAATATGACTAAAATGCCCCCATCCATCTGGTACTGTTTAGAGTTGAAATTACCAAAATTTTCGTGATTTCCAATTCAATTCGGTCTCCTAATTCTCACGGACCCAATTCTCGAAAACTCGCTCTCCCCAATTTCTCACCATCAATATCCACGCTGCCATGTGTCCCTTACCTATTTACTTTTCCTAACCCAAATTTGAATTCCATATTCACTACCTTATCACCACCGAATGCTCTACCCAAATCTGAATCCCCGACCTTATATATTTGATTCCCACAAACTCTTCCCCCTTCAGTTGAAGTAAGCGGAAGTGGTCGGTGACGTCGGATCTAGTAAGGATGGAGGTTGAAGATGACGGTGGTTGGTAGAGAAGTGATCTATGGTTATGAGATTCGGTTCCATTTTATTTTTGATATATATATATATAGCGCGTTCTTTTTGATATTTGTATATCCCTGATGTTTGAGTCATGTTTTTTTATCGTAGAACCGTATGTTGTACATGTTTTACCTACGTGTTTTATGCTTGTTTGAGATTTAGAAGGACCGTTACACAGTTTTTCAATTTTTCGGCTGGACAGTAGCAGTTAAGTCAACTGAGGGGCTTTTTCCAGTCGACTGAGTGCTTACTGGTTGGGTTCAGTCGACTGAGGTTAGGAACTCAATCGACTGAGTTGAGGCGGTGGGCTGTTTTTGGCTTTTCCAGTAGCCATTCAGTCGACTGAATCGGTGGATTCAGTCGACTAAATCCCTTTACGGGGCTGAGACTATAAATATCAAGGCTTGGCTAGATATTTTGAAAATCTTTCTTCCAAGCTAAGTTTCGTTTCCTTCACATTCTCTCTAGATTTTTGGGTGGCCCGGGTTTAGTTTTCAATGATCAGTTGGTAAATTCTTGTTATCAACGCTGCGGGCTCCGTTTCTATCTAGGCAGAATCTCTTTTTGACGAAGTTTGTGTTTGCACATAGATCGAGGTTTTGAGTTTTTGACTCTCCGAGGTAGGATCCTAGACTATGTTGTCTTTAAAGGGTGCTACGTGTAATTATAGATCTTTTTATCGGTTGAAATAGCTTGAAACTACTTTAAAAGTTGTATTTTTCATGTTTAAACCATGTTGTTTGGATAAAAGCATGTTTTTCACTTTTTTGTTGGTTTATTATATGATATGAACTTGTGGTTGTTTATGGTTTTCAAAAAGATAGTTTTGAAACCGAAAAATTTAGGAAAATCGTGAGAAAAACGTATTTTGGAGATTTGGAGTTAACCCTCGAGGTTGAGTCTTAGCTTTTAAACGTTTTGATGGAAACGATGAAATATTTTGTTTGATCTCCATATTGATGGATGGATGATCTTTATACAAGTTGATGTATAATTGTAGAAATATTTTTGTAGTCGAGTTACGTAATGGTTTTTAAATAATTTTTATGGATGTACCGTGACAGTGGGTGTGTTGAGTTGGGCTTCTATTACTCCTCGGTGGAAGTCCGAAAATGTGCGCAGAGTAGGTGCTTTATACCTTCGGGTTAATCCCTGTAAATTAAGTGGTGGGTATTTTGTACTCTTTGGTTTTTGGCCCGTAAATTAAGCATTTACGTTGTTGTAGCTCCGTAAAAAACTTGTCATTACGGTCTTAAGTGGTTCAAGACTAGGGTAATGGGAAAGAGTCTATAGTTGTTACCTTTGTCCTTGTGCATGGCAGAGTCGATACATATGATTCATTTTATCTTATTTTCCTCGGTTGTGTGGTCCGAGTGGAGGATACTGTTTTCCTACTGTTTTTCCTTAACTGTGGCACGATAGTTGCTCTGTTAGCAATACATGGTTTTAAGGATGAAAACGTGGGATTTTGTAAAATAAAACTGTTTGAGGCTCATGTTTGTTTGATGGAAAAACTTGGGATTTTTAAGACGAAAAACCTTTTTGGCTCATGTGAGTGAGTCAGCTTGTACTATAATTGCATATCTTGCTTTATAACTTTATGGTATTTTTTTATTGGGGTTCGGCTCATGGTGTGGGATTTTGTGTAAACCTTTTTCAGGTGAAAATGATTACGTGGGGTTGGCCTAGAGGTGCCTGTGGGGATGGAAGACTGGATGGAGTTTTTTTTTTGTTTTGACATGTACTCTTTTACATATGATGACTGTTTGTGAAGGCGAGAGAAATGTACGTCTTAAGACGATATACTTTATGCAAGTATGAACATAATGCATTCTGGTTATGAGAGTGAACCTTGAGTACTTTTTTTACTTCCAACTGTTAGATTTTTGGGTTGCTGGTTGTTAATCAAAATCTTATTTTCTCTTATGGTGGGCTTTTTGCGTGGCCCTGGAGTTATGGGCGTGACAACTTGGTATCAGAGTTCTGGATTTGAATACCTAAGAGCCATGAAAAAGAGGATGCATCACCTTGTGAGGATGTGCGTGTGCTTGATTGCATGTGTGATAGCATGATAGCATGATAGCATGTTATCATAAGCGTGATAGCATGTTCAGCATGATGGTTATGTATACGTAGATATGGAGGTTGTACTTTAGGATGGATTAGTCTTGCCTTTGGGCGTTTGGATTAACAAACTTAGAAGCCATGTTAGAAAGGCATTTGACCGATGTGTTTTCTAGCAAGGAATCTAAGAAGGTTATCCAAGTGGACGAGTCTTTCTTGTTGGTTCTCCTCAGTATGTGTGATGTGATAACATAATCTTAAGTGGCTATGTGTTAGCATGCTTATGTGTGTTATATTTTTCTTTTTACGTGAGCAATAACATGTGGTATAGAAGCTTATCATGTTATGTTGCTTTTGTATAGAATATGTCCACGTGGGGTGGACGAGGCCGTGGTCGAGGCCGTGGCCGTGGTTCTGGCCAAAGGGATGTTCCAGTCCCAAATATTGGGGATGCTAACGCTCCCCAAGAACCAGTTGATGGGGTAGATCTGTGGCATGAGATGGTAGGCTCCATCCGACAACTGGCAGAGGCCGCTAGGGAAAGGGAAAACGTACCCGAACTAAGGGCGACGGTCGCAATGCGCGAGTTCCGCCGTTTGGACCCTCCTACATTTTCTAGAGATCCTAACCCCACAGTAGCCACTGAATGGCTGGAGCTGGTTACTAGGATTCTAGATACTCTTCAAATAGAGAAAGATGATTTGAGGGTTACATTTGCTACCTTCCAGCTGAGTGGGAGTGCTCATATGTGGTGGAAGTTTGCTTAGACTTCAGTGGGAGGCACTTGGAAGGCGTTCACGAAGGTATTTCTGGATAAATAATTTTCTGCGACTTTGCGAGATCGTTACAGAGAGGACTTCCTTTTTCTTACTTAGGGAACGATGATAGTAGTCAAATATGAGGCCGAGTTTACAAGCGCATCCCGGTTTGCGTAGGAGATTGTGCCCATTGATGAGTTTCGTACGAAGAGATTTGAAAGAAGCTTGAGGCCTACTATTAGAGATAGAGTGGTGGCATTCCGGATGCAGGTCTTTACGGAGTTAGTAGAGACAACCATGAAAGTGGAAGACACCTTGAACGAGACGCACAAAGACAGAGATAGTAAGAGTTAACAGGATGGAGGACGTGCACAGGGTCAGGGGCGCAGGGAGAACAAGCGCCGAAGGATGTCTGGTCCAAATTCTTATCCAGTAGGGTCGTATCAGCCGCAGCCTTTTGCACCCACGCCTCTCGTGGCTTCAACGGGAAGATTGGATCTGAGAGAGCTTATTTGTCATAGATGCAAATGGCCATGGCATTGTGCGGCAGAATGCCGGAGTCCAGCGCCTCTTCAGACACAGTCACAGTTGCAGGTGCAAGAGAGGGAGCTAGTAGTATGTTTTGAGTGCGGCCAGTCTGGGTATATCCGTAGGAACTGCCCCGGGGGAGGGAGTATGCAGAGTACAGCGGGAGCATCTGTTACTCCATCTGTCCAGGGATGCCAGCCATCTAAATTTGCATAGGGGTTGCCTCAGTACAGTCTGGCAGAAAGTCCACAGTTCAAGGCCACAGTGGGCAGGCCAGAGCACCGTAGGGCAGAGTATATGCCCTTGTTGATCCCAGTTCCTTCACAACATTGGTCGTGCCCGATGTTGCAGCTACCAAATCCATGATTAGAGGTACTCTCCTAGTATGTAGATCTTGGGCTAGTGTCCTTATCGACACGGGAGAATCACATTCGTTTATTTATTCTGCTTTTGCATCTACATTGGGGTTAAAGACAGATTTGTTGGGCAGTGCATTGAACATAGAGACCCCGGTCACTGGGAGTGTGAAGCTGAGTTATGTTTGTAGATCCTGCGTGTTGGAGGTCGTCGATCGTTGTTTAGAGTTTGACTTTTTCATTCTAGACATGACTACATTTGATGTCATCCTAGGAATAGATTGGTTGACCACCTATCGTGCCTTTATCGATTGCGATCGACGAAGGGTTACGATCTGTACACCGATGGGTGATTATTTTTGTTTCGTGGGTGATCGGGATGAGGGTTTGGTGTCTATGCACGGTATGGCTCGCGATCGAGGGAATTTGGGTTTTCTCTTCTCTGCTCTCATGTTGGACGAGGTGGTTAGGATTCGAGGAGAGTTACCCTCAGTGGTTCATGACTATCTAGATGTCTTTCCCGACGATTTGCTCGAGTTGCCACCGAGCCACAAGGTAGAGTTTTGTATTGATCTGGTCCAAGGAGCTGCTCTCATTTCTATGCCATCTTACCGCTTTGCACTAGTTGAGTTGAGAGAACTCAAGGTACAACTTCAGGAGTTGCTTGACAAGGGGTTTATACATTCGAGTACGTCGTTGTGGGGAGCTCCAGCTCTCTTTGCTAAGAAAAAGGACGGGTCCTTTCGCTTATGTATTGATTACCGGAAGCTAAATCAGGTGACAGTGAAGAACAAATATCCTATGCCAAGGATTGATGACTTGTTTGATCAGTTGAAGGGATCGAGTTGCTTCTCAAAGATTGACTTGAGGTCGGGGTATCACCAGTTGCGGATTAGGGATGAGAACATAGCGAAGACCGCCTTTCGGACTCATTATTGTCACTATGAGTTTCTGGCTATGCCGTTCGGTCTGACGAATGCCCCGACAACGTTTATGGGTTTGATGAACCGCATCTTTTACCAGTATCTAGACAGCTTTGTGGTGGTGTTTGTGGATGATATCCTCATTTATTCATCCATGAGGGAGGCTTATGAGGAGCACCTACGTATCGTTTTATAGATTCTAAGAGAGCATCGTTTGTATGCAAAATTTGAGAAGTGCGAGTTTTGGATGTCAGAAGTGAGATTTCTTGAACACGTGGTGTCGACAAGCAGTATAGCTGTGAATTCTTCGAGGACAGATGCAGTGATGGATTGGAAACGATCGAAGAATGTCTTTGAGATCTGTAGTTTTCTGGATTTGGCAGGCTACTATCGGCGATTCGTGAAGAATTTTGCTAGACTTGCCGCGCCGATGACACGTCTTACGCAAGAAAGTTGTGTTTGTTTGGAATGAGTCTTGTGAGTCGGCATTCTAGGTGTTGAAGAAGAGATTAACCAGTTCACCTGTGTTAATTATTCCAAAATAGGGTTTGGGGCATACAGTGTACCGCGATGCATCACATGACGGTTTGAGCTGTGTTTTGATGTAAGGAGGTAAGGTTGTAACCTATGGTCCGCGACAATTGAAGATGCATGAGAAGAACTATTCCACACATAATTTGGAGTTGGTAACCGTGGTCTTTACCTTGAAAACATGGCGTCACTACCTTTATGGTGAGCATTTTGAGGTTTTCTCTAATCATAAGAGTTTAAAATATTTGTTTTCGCAGAAAGACTTGAACTTACGCCAGCGACGATACATGGTGTTGTTGGAAGATTATGATTTTGACTTGTAGTACCATCCGTGGAAAGCCAATATGGTGGCTGACACTCTCAGGAGGACATCTCAAGGGTCGTTAGCTTCTGTGGCTATACGCGAGTGGGATATGCTTGGAGAGATCGGTGAGTTTAATTTGTGTCTCTGGGTGAATAAGGGAGGCGCGACCTTATTTTCTGTAGTCTCACGACCGGCATTGATCACACGTATACTAGAGGTCCAGTAGACGGATCAGGAGACTCAGATGATACGGGACCGTGTTGCTAGTAGAAAAGATACAGCGGGATGGGTTGTGAGTTCAGATCAGAGTTTGCGATTGGCTCGCAGATTATTTGTACTAGAGACATGTCGTGCGGATATACCACATGAGTGCCATCATTCTCGCCTTGCAGTGCATCCTGGAGGCACAAAAATGTATCACGATCTGCGCTGTCAGTCTTGGTGGACGGAAATGAAGAAGGATGTGCTTTAGTTTGTTTTTTGTTGCCTTACTTGTCAATAGATAAAGGTGGATCATTAGAGGCTAGCAGGATTATTACAGCCATTGCCGATATCAGAGTGAAAGTGGGAGAATATTACAATAGATTTTGTGACGGGACTTTCTAGATCACCTAAAGGGCGCGATGCTATTTGGGTGGTGGTTGATAGGTTGACGAAATGTGCACACTTTCTCCCTATTCGTGTAAAGGATCCGGTGGACAAACTGAGTAGATTGTACGTTAGAGAGATAGGTCAACTGCATGGAGTGCTCGTATCCATTGTTTCTGACTGAGACTCACGCTTCACATCACGTTTTTGGCAGAGTCTGCAGGAGGTTTTAGGGACGAGCTTGATGTTTAGTACTGCTTTTCACCCCCAAACTGATGGTTAGTCTGAGAGGACTACACAGATTTTGGAGGACATGTTGAGGGCTTATGTACTCGATTTTTTGGATTCTTAGAAAGATCATCTATCATTGGCAGAGTTTGCATACAACAACGGTTATCAGTCCAGTATAGGGATGGCACCGTATGAAGCTTTGTATGGTAGATCGTATAGATCCCCATGTGTTGAACAGATGTGGGAGAGACCACAGTTTTGGGACCCAACTTGGTGCGAGAGACGGCTGAGAAAATTACCGTGATTCGCTAACGCCTAGTGATGGCTTAGAGTTGCCAGAAGAGTTATGTTGATCGAAGGAGGAGACCTTTAGAGTTTGTAGTGGGGGATCACGTGTTTTTGAAGGTCTCACCACGTAGAGGCTTGATGCGGTTTGGTCATAGCGAAAAGCTATCAACGTGCTTTATTGGACCATTGAAAATCGTAGAAAGGATTGGGAAAGTAGCATACCATTTGGCTTTGCCACCTCAGTTGGCGTCAGTGCACAATGCATTCCATATTTTCATGCTTCGAAGGTATGAGCCTGACCCTTCACCTGTTCTAGATTGGGCCGAGCTGCGGGTTGACGAGGATGCTATGTATAAGGAGTGCCTAGTGAAAATTCTAGACACGAAAGAGCAAGCGTTGCGAGGAAGGACAATTGCTTATTTCAAGGTCCTATGGCATCATCATGGAGTTGAGGAGTCGACATGGGAGCTTGAGTCAAGGGTTTAAGCTAGATACCCGGAGTTGTTTACCTTGTGATCGTGTAATGAATTTCTGGGACAAAATTCCTTAAGAGGGGGAGAGTTGTGAGACCCGGTTCCATTTTATTTTTGATATATATATGTTTAGCATGTTCCTTTCGATATGTGTATATCCCTGATGTTTGAGTCATGCTTCTTCATCGTAGAACCGTATGTTGTATGTGTTTTACCTACGTGTTTTACGCTTGTTCGGAGCTTAAAAGGACCGTTACACAGTTTTTCAGTTTGTTGGCTGGACAGTAGCAGTTTAGTTGACTGAGGGGGTGTTTCCAATCGATTGAGTGCTTACTGGTTGGGTTCAGTCGACTGAGATTAGGAACTCAGTTGACTGAGTTGAGGCAGTGGGCTATTTTTGGCTTTTTCAGTAGCCATTCAGTCGACTGAATTGGTGGATTCAGTGGATTCAGTCGACTGAATCCCTGTACGGGGCCGAGACTATAAATATCAAGGCTTGGCTAGATATTTTGAAAATCTTTTTTCCAAGCTAAGTTTTGTTTCCTCGACCTTCTCTCTAGATTTTTGGTTGGCCCGGGCTTAGTTTTCGACAATCAGTTGGTGGATTCTTGTTATCCATGCTGCGGGCTCTGTTTTTATCTAGATAGAATCTCGTTTTGACGAAGTTCGTGTTTACACGTAGATTGAGGCATCCAGTTTTTGACTCTCCGATGTTGAATCTTAGACTATGTTGTCTTTAAAGGGTGCTACGTGTAATTATAAATCTTTTCACCGGTTGAAATCGCTTGAAACTGCTTTAAAAGTTGTATTTTCATGTTTAAACCACGTTGTTTGGATAAAAGCATATTTTTTGCTTTTTAGTTGGTTTATTACATGATATGAACTGGTGGATGTTCATGGTTTTTAAAAAGATGGTTTTGAAACCGGAGGATTTATGAAAATCGTGAGAAAAACGTATTTTGGAGGTTTGGAGTTAACCCTCGAGATTGAGTCTCAGTTTTTAAACATTTTGATGGAAATGATGAAATATTTTGTTTGATCTCCATGTTGATGGATGAATCTTTATACAAGTTGATGTATAATTGTGAAAATATTTTCGTAGTCGAGCTACGTAATGGTTTTTAAATAATTTCTATAAATGTACCGTAGCAATGAGTGTGTTGAGTTGGGCTTCTATTGCTCCTCGGTGGAAGTTCAAAAACGTGCGCAGAGTATGTGCTTTGTATCTTTGGGTTAATCCCCATAAATTAAGTGGTGGGTGCTTTGCACCCTCCAGTTTTCGGCCCATAAATTAAGCAGTTACATTGTTATAACTCCGTATAGAACTTGTCATTACCTAACAGGCCTTAAGTGATTTAGCACTAGGGTAATGGGAAAGAGTCTATAGTTGTTACTTTTATCCTTGTGTGTGGCAGAATCCGTACATAGGATTCATTTTATTTTATTTTTCTTGGCTGTGCGGTCCGAGTGGAGAATACTGTTTTTCTATTATTTTTCCTTAACTGTGGCACGATAGTTGCTCTGTTAGCAATACATGATTTTAAGGATGAAAACGTGAGATTTTGTAAAATAAAACTATTTGAGGCTCGTGTTTGTTTGATGGAAAAACTTGTGGTTTTCAGGACGAAAAATCTTTTTGGCTCTTGTGAGTGAGTCAACTTGCGCTATAATTGCATATCTTGCTTTATAACTTTATAATCTTTTTCTATAGGAGTTTGGCTCACGGTGTGGAATTTTGTGCAAACTTTTTTCAGGTAAAAATGATTACGTGGAGTTGGCCTAGAGGTGCCCGTGGTGATGGAAGACTGGATGGAGTTTTTCTTTTGTTTTGACATGTACTCTTTTACATGTGAAGCCTATTTCTGAAGGCGAGAGAATTGTACGCCTTAAGGCGATATACTTTATGCATATATGGACATAATTTATTCTGGTTATAAGAGTGAACTTTGAGTACTCTTTGTTTGACATAATGTATTCTTGTGTTTTGTTTGATGGAAAAACTTGTGGTTTTCAGGACAAAAAACTTTTTTGGCTCTTGTGAGAAAGTCAACTTGCACTATAATTGCATATCTTGCTTTATGACTTTATAGTCTTTTTCTATTGGGGTTCGGCTCACGGTGTGAAATTTTGTGCAAACTTTTTTCAGGTGAAAATGATTAAGTGGAGTTGGCCTAGAGGTGCCCGTGGTGATGGAAGACTGGATGGAGTTTTTCTTTTGTTTTGACATGTACTCTTTTACATGTGAAGCCTATTTCTGAAGGCGAGAGAATTGTACGCCTTAAGGCGATATACTTTATACATGTATGGATATAATGTATTCTGGTTATGAGAGTGAACTTTGCGTACTCTTTTTACTTCTAACTGTTAGATTTTTGGGTTGTTGGTTTTCAATCAAAATCTTATTTTCTCTTATGGTGGGCATTTTGCGTGACCCTGGAGTTAGGGGCGTGACAATGATGGTCAGTGGCGTCAAATTTGGTGGTGATGGAGGTTGAAGATGATGGTGGTTGGTGGAGAAGTAGATGATTGCGGTAGCGAGGGGTGATAGTTTGGATTATAGGCGAGGTGCAATGGTTTTGGTGGGAAGAACGATCGTTGATGGTTGTGTAACTGTTGAAGAAGAGTTCTTTCTTGAGGTTGATGAGCATGTTATCGGAGAAGATGATTCAAAGGGGTTCCGGGGAAAGTAAACAAACCAAGTGCATAGTGTACCAACCGATACATATGTATGATCAGTTGAGTTTGTGTTATAGAAAAAATCCAGTACATAATGTACCAAATGATACATGTATTAGTTAATTTTGTGCTACATGAAAAATACAGCACATGATGCAGCCTACCATAATCGTCGCTGCCATCGCCGACCAATCGTCGCCGTCCTCATCAGTCATTTTCACTGCCGACACCGACGCCTCCCATAGTCGCCGTCGACTTTGTCTCCCTCAGCAGTGACGGACTGAGCCGAAGAAAAAGATTTTGTCGACGTCAACGTGAGCTTTTGCTGCTAAGCAGCGATGTTTTGACTCGAGTCGTCATTGTCCTCATCGCCGAGAAGATCAAAAGGGTTTATGGTTACCATTTGTTGTATCGCTCTTCATTAGGTATGGAGACGACGATTCAAAGCTCGGAACCTTTCGAGTTTCACGAGCAACCATGAAACCTTAGTTCTTGTTTAACTCCATAATTGGATCTTACTAAAAATCAATAATTTAGAAACGAGAATTTTCGGAATATATTAAGAAACGATATCTTAAGAAAGTCTAATTTTTTAAATAGGGGTATGGCAGTCATAAAATTTTATTTTAATTTATGATGGGATTAAAACTAGTAAAATAAATATAATAGAACTAAAACTTTTATGATATCTAACAATTAACAAGATTAATCCTTCAATATGTGCAAGAATTATCCTAATAAAAATCACCGAGAATTATTGGTGGTATTTGGCAAAATTACTGTTAGTAATTTATAAATTGTAACTTGTAGAAAAAGTTGCGAGTATTTGATAAAAATTATATTTTATAGAAAAAATACAAAAAAGTAGTTATAAGTTGTAGTAAAAATTGTGAGTATTTAAAAAAAACTAGTAACTTATAGTTAAAATTAGTAGCATAAAGTTAAAAATTATTAACAGTAGTATTTACAAACACTTCCATCATATGATAGAGGGAAGAAAATGAAAAGGCACGTACCTTTTTCAAAATTGCCATATACTGTTAAAGAAATAAATTTAATCAATCTTCCATATGCCCTTCATTGGGGATCACTTCCTCTCAAGACCCTGCCCCCACAAGACCTCTCAAGACTCTATTTTATGCGTCTTGGGTGAATCTACAATGATAATTCGAATCGTTCATTTTATAAGTTCTACATAGAAGATTATTTATGCAAAAAAATTACTTTGATCGGATATTCACAAATATATGAAAAATGATAATTTATTGCACAAAATGAACGATTTTGGTTTAAAATGGGCTGTTAAGTTATACTGTTCATTTTTTGCAATATACTACCATTCGAGTGGACAAGTCATTCAACGCCTATCATATTAAATTTTATATCACCCAATAGAATAAATAATTTTTGTAAATATTATTTTGGCCTTAAACATTCTTAAAAGATGTATTTTGATATTTCTTCTCCACATAAAAGAGAAATGAAAAAAGGTTAAAGAATTTATTGAGTTTTTCTAGTTTTTATTCAACCCTCTAATCAATAAATAATAACATGGTTATTTCTTATTTTCACAATAAACACTCTAAATCATATTTTGGCATTTTTCAAAAAAATCAACGAAAGATAAATAGGTGTTCAAAATTTGTAGAGTTCGATAGTTTTAAGAATCACATGAATCGTAAATTGTAAATCAACTTGTGAATCGTATTTTGAAACGTAAAATTTATCATGATTCAGCTATAAAATAGATTTATTTATAGATTTGTATCGAGTTATGCATTAATTGCGAATCGAATCGCGAACTTAATCGTGAATTATAAGATTTTGATAACTATTGACAAATGACAAGTATAAAATACATGCACATGCAAAGTACTTTTCTGCTTTGGATATTTTGATAAATGATGTACTTTGATATTTTTTCTCCACATAAAAGAGAAATGAAAAAAAGGTTAAAGAATTTATTGAGTTTTTTTAGTTTTTATTCAAGCCTCTAATCATTAAATGATAACAAATTATACATGGTTATTTCTTATTTTCACAATAAATACTCTAAATCGTATTTTGGCATTTTCCAAAAAAAAAATCAACGAAAAATAAATAAGTGTTCAAAATTTGTAGGATTCGATAGTTTTAAGAATCACATAAATCGTAAATTATAAATTGACTTGTGAATCGTATTTTGAAACATAAAATTTATCACAATTCTGCTATAAAATAGATTTACCCATAAATTTGTATTGATTTATGTATAAATTGTGAATCGAATCACGAACTTAATCGTGAATTATAAGGTTATGACAACTATTGGCAAATGACAAGTATAGTAGAACAGAAAAACACATGCACATGCATAGCACTTTTTTGCTTTGGAAGGTAGAAAGTAGGAGTGTCTATAGATTGAGCTGATTCGTTCAAACTATCTAATTCAATCCGACTAATATGATAATAGTTGGTTTTGTCCATGATATGGTTGGGTGACAAGTCTCTTAATTTTTTTTTCTTCGGATAGTGATCGAGCTACAAGTTATTTTTTCGAGTTATTTTTTGGTTTAAAACGGGCTGTTAAGTTGTACCGTTTATTTTGTGCAATACATTATTATTTGTTTATATATTTGTGAATATCTGATCAAAGTAATTTTTTACTTAAATAATCTGTTATGTAAAATCTATAAAATAAACGATTTAAATTATTATTATAAATTTATTCAAAATCTATAAAATAGAGTCTTGAGCAATGTTACAGGGCTGGATATTGAGGGGAAGTGAACCCCTTCATTATATCATGACATACTATCTTGACATCAATCAATATCATTCGTGGGTCCACTTGAATTAAACAATCTTCTGTTATTTATATGAAAGGTACAAAGAGCAGGATGGATTCTGATTTAAGCAAGCATATTCAACCTTGCATTTGAAGTTTTTCTTTATTTTTACTTAATTTTTTAATGATCACTAATTGTTATGAGTAAATTAGTCAATTTAAAAAGTTAGTTTAAAAGTATTTTTTTTGTTTTTTTGGTGTTTTTGGTTAAAATAAATAAATAAATTTGATTCAAATTAATTAGAATGTTTGATAAATTAGTTTTTAAATTAACTTTTTAGAAATTAGTTGTTTAGATAAAAAATTAATTTTTTTATTTAAATTAAACAATTTTTTTCTTTTATATATTTGATATTATTAATTATATATAATTAGTAGTGATAATAATAAGTAAGATATGAATGATGTGTTTTACTGTATTTTAAAAATAGTATGAGTTTGAGTAGAATATTTTAAAAATTAGTATTTTGATTTGACTTTTTAACTGTATTATTCTTCTACTTTTTTATTTGTTTGATAAACGGGTTATGTTAATTTTTTTTGCATTTTTAATGAAAAAAATTTAAAAACTTAAATACCGAATTAAGACATAATATTTTATTCAAACTCTTATCCATACTGGGTAGCTCCTACACACAAGTTATTTTTGTCTTTTTAAGGTTTTTCTATTCTTTCATCTAAATTTTTTTTTGGTTATTGATTTTATTTTTTTGTGTGTTTTTTGAACTCTTTTATTTTTTGATAAATATTTACTTTCTTAACTCGTCACGACGAGAGAATTTTAAATTAAAAGGTTTGATTAAAAATTAAAAATCTAAGTGAAACAAAAGTAAACAACGTAAAATAACTAAATAAATTATAATCCAAAATCAGGCCTATCTAGAAATGAAAACAACATAGGCATTGGTGAAGCAGGTCAACGGTACCCTAGGCTACGACTTTGACATAGTTGGATAGGCATTGGTATAACTGAGAATAATATACTTGATCCTTCACTCAAACAACCTACGTTAATAAAAGAAATTAAGTTGATCAAATATTGATAACTATATGAATGTGTTAGGTATGTGTCTTGTATTTTGTAAACTTGTATAATTAAAATTTTTTATTTGCAATAATTTGAGCTGAACTAAAGTCATAAATTCATAAAAATTCTAATACTTTTAAAGTTTTATAATTACATGAGAAGTTAGGATTATAGAACTTACTTATAAATAGGGATCTTATAATTCTAGTTGTAGTGTGGAGAGATGAATCAAAGTAGTAGAAATATAAAAAGATGCAAAAAAATACCGGGAGCACTAAAATGACCTTAAAAGTTGAAAAACGAAATTTATTTCAAGACTTAAGTTGTGGGTGTTGAGTTTTAAAATACTTTTGATCTTGTAATTGTAGATTCTATAGTTATAATGGTATCTCTATCTCTTTCACCCGTGGACGTAGATAGGTTGTATCGAACAACGCAAATTTTTGTGTGATTTTTCTTTAGTATGTGTATGATTATATGCTTTTGTTTGCGTTCGAAAATTAATGTTTAAATCCCAACAAATTGGAATTAATGCGTGCATTTATTCTATGAGAGTATACTATATAATTTTTCTAGAATTAATGTGATATAACCATCTAGTGGTCGACTTCCTAGTTTAATGAGAAGGCCCATTACCGCATTCAAAACTAGCAAGAGATATTAATCTCATGTGAAACATAAGGGAGAAAAAAGTCGTATGGCATTAATATAAGGGATGGATCATTATGAAGATCAATTAAGTGTCACTGTTTCACAAATTAGAAGAGAAATTTATCCAAAATTTCTTCTATTAAAAAAGGAAGCAACACTTTTAATGACACATACACATTAAAATGATTAGCCAACTCCCCAAGCTACTTAAACATATAATTTGTCATTGAACGTCATATACTAAACTGTATAAATTATTGTACACTTAGACGTACGTTAAATTCCACATCAACACTTGGTTAGGGTTCCATCGCACTTATATTAGTGCGTCCTTCATTCAATATAATGCAGTGTACCTCTAGTGCTTTTCAAAAACTTAGGCTACTAAGCAAGCTTTTAAATGCACACACCAAAATGCTTAGTACACTCACCACTTGTATTAAAATATTTGTACACAATGCATAAATAGTTGTACAAGATGCATAAATATTTGTACATATAAAGAAAAGTGAATGTATTCACTAATTGTGTATGTGCATTCAGAATCTCCTCGCTATTAACCTCAACAACAAATATAACAAACTGTTGCCCGGTTATGGATAAATTATACGGATATTGACTATTAAGTCCCAAATTCAAGAGACAGATGTTTTTTTTCTTTTAAAATTTTGCTCTTTTTCCGGTCTAGGACAAGTTCACCATCTTCCATGCTCCATTGGTTGTTGAAGTGTTGATGATGAACAAATTAAAGTAGACTGCCAAATGAGTTTTTAAGATTTTTTTCATATGAAACTAAAGAAAAGCTTAGAGGTTCCATACAACCAAGCACACACATATCAAATTACATATTAATTATTTCATAGGACGAACGTAAGATTTTAATTCAGAAAAACCGATTTTAGTATTTTCAAAGCATCTTGAAAGGATGAATGATTGTCAATAGAATCTAGAGAAGCGAATATTAAATCATTTTTTTAAAAAAAATTGAGAACGATCGAACATATATAATTTTGATATATTTAAATCTAATACCACTATAATAATTAATTTTTTAAAAAACTAATTAGGGAGCTGTTGCTCAATCTCTTTCCCTTTAGGTCCATCTATGATTATTCATGTATAATTGGTACTCTTTCATGGTAAAATCATTCCTTGGCTTCCAACTAGATGTTATTAACATATAGGCCCCAGAGATTGAAGGAAACACAAAAATCTTGCTCTGTATCCACGTGTATTTTCTCTTTAAGTAGTTAGTTCATTTTGGCAGCAAAGCTTATCTTGGATATGCACTTTCCAACCTTGAAGACTCCTGAAATTAATTCTTAAAACATTTTTATGATTGTTACTTCAACTAATTATTTTTATTCTCAGTTTGCATTATGTATTTGTGTAAAAAGTGTAGGTGGGTTGTCGCCTATTAATAAATAAATTTTGAATAATAAATACATAAATAATTATGGGTCAAGTCACTCAGGCAGATAGGTTGAGTAAGCCAATATTAAGAGAAATAATGGAAGAGAGTCAATGTGAAACTTCACAAGATGAGTACGACATTTAAGCTGCTTGTAACAAGTAACAGAACCGTTCGTGTACGGTTGAGCCACTCGAGTACACCTGAGCCACTCAGGTACAATCGACCTACTCGAGTATAGTCACCTACTCGAGTGCACCTGTGCCACTCCAATACTGTCGAGCCACTTTGGTACGCCCGAGCCACTCAAGTACGGTTGCGCTACTCGGGCGCGATTGATCCACTCTAGTACATTTTACCTGCTCTAGTATGGTCAACCCGCTTGGCGACCGAGCCACTTAGCTCCCCTTCTCGGGCGAGTGATTCAACCTAGGTGATATCTCGGGTCGTTCGAGCACAGAACTCCATTTTGGTGACAAGAATTATTTCTTTTTCTTAACTTATATAATTTAAATAATACATCAACTCGAGCCACTCATGACCTCTGCTACTCGCCCCTTCAATAACTCGCCTACAATACTTTCACTCAATAACTCGAGTCTCTCATGACTCGAGTTACTCGGCCAAATATTGTTGCTCATCGTGCATAGGCATAAGAAATTTCATAGCACAAACTATAAAGCGTAGCACAGACTATAAAGCATAGCCCTGACTACGAATGAAGATATTCCATAGCACAAACTATGGAGCATTGCACAGACTTTGAGTAGCCTGACTACGTGACTATATGGCTTTGGTACAGACCATGAAGACATCATAGACTGTATTATTTTCATGGCATAGACTATGAAAATAGCACAGACTGTATTATTGCAACGACACAGGTCGTGAAGACAGCATAGGCAGTGTAGCTCTGACTACCCAAATTACTATAACATAGCACCGACTATGTGGCTCAGCACAGACTGAACATCCAAGATATAGCATAAACTATATGATTATAGATTCCCTTGAGAATCAAAAGACTGTCCCAGAGACAATGAAGACAATAGTAGTACAATCCTGGATGGGATGTTGGGAGACATGCGGCTTGGTGACTAAGAAAAAGATTTGTCAGACTATGCGGACCCATCCATTCGAGTAACCCTTGAGTCACTCGGCCCAAGTGGGTTAGGTACTTAACTTAAATGGATCGGGTATCCATGGGGCACCTGTTGGTCGACCTAGTTGAGTTGGAGTATAACACTAACTGGTCGATTTTTGAGATGGAATCCCTTGATTCCCCGAGATCACCTTTTATGATATAATTATACTTCTTAGGGAGTCATATCCCAATCCTAACAAGACTCCTCTGAAAGTTATAAATAGGAGGGATAGTTGTGCTTCAAGGAACAATAAGATTAGAAAGTCTGATACGTTGTTCGTACTACCAATACTCCAAACTCAATTACCCTTTTCCTTCACCAAACCATCTCTTTTTGTGTTCTGTATTTCTGACTATTTTGCATATTTTGCCTCTTCATTATTATTTATCATTTACTTATTCTGAAAGGATCCTACATTATTTGGCCACTCTACTGGGGAGGTGAATTTGTGAATGGTTAGCACTCGGAGCGGATTACACACAACCCTTAAACCAGTCATGTCAGATGGTCATGCTAATAGCAACGCCCGTAATGTTGAGCCCGGCGTGGAACAGCAGGCGAATCCCAACAACAATCGCGATGACCTGTTTCTAGATGCGTTACAGACTATTCAAGATGGCCAAATTAGCATCCTACATGCTATCGCGGGGTTCACTAATTTGATCTTGGTAGCAGTAACTAATGCCAATTGAGCAGAGGCTCCAAGCAAGAGGCTTCCAATGAAAATGGCGCCAATAGATCCACATGTGACCCCAATTGGTTAGCATCAGCCAATAAAACAGATAAAGCCTCAAGCGTAGGTTACCCCAATAACGATGCAATGGTTTATTAACCCGAATCTCGCTCTACCGGATCCAGATATCCAGCCCCTTATCTATTATACCTTTTAAGGGTGCCTTATCCTGAAGGTTACGTAGCGCTAAAGTTTATGAAGTTCAATGGGAAAAAATGGAACACCAAAGAACATGTGGTACGATTTGTGGAAACACTGGGGGGCATATGGAGGAGATCATTCACTGCGCCTGCGGGAGTTCTCAAAATCCCTAATAGACAGGGCGTACAGTTGGTTTGTCAATCTTGCACTAGGTTCGGTTATCACCTGTGAAAATATGGTCAACAAGTTTCACATGAAGTTCTTCTAAGTAGACGAGAAAGTAACAACGCTCACCTTGATTTGAGAAATGCAAAGGCTAGGAGATGACCTACTCGAGTACGTCAAAAGGTTCCAAGATCTGGCTGTTGAATGCCATGACCTGGTTAGTGAGTCCCACCTGGTGCAGATGTGTGTTTAGGAGATTTAATGAGAGTATAGAGCTCATCTCATTAATCTTGACATGCCCACTTTCTCGGCCCTGATTGAAGCAGCCCGAAACCTCTGTAATACTATCAAGCCGCCAATCATACTGAGTTCGTTCCACAGTGACCTAACACAAGTCTTAACAGCCTTTAGTAGACCCAAAGAAGGAAATGGAAGAGAAAAAGAAATCACAAAGAGAAAGGCTTATAGAGAAGAATGGAGTGACCATTCAGATACTCGAAGTAACAATGCCGACCATTGACTGAGGAAGATGAAGAGTCACAACGACTAGGTAATAAGTACACGTGCGCGATATTATATACATCACACGCGCGCAGGGGCAAAATATAGGTGGGTTGTCACCTATTAACATATGAATTTTGAATAATAATTACATAAATAATTATGGACCGAGTTACTCGGGTGGATAGCTTGAGTAAGCCAATATTAAGAAAAATGATAGAAAAAAATCAATGCGAAACTTCTCAAGATGAGTATGACATTTGAGCTGCTCGTAACAAGTAACATAGCCGCTTATGTATGGTCGAGCCACTCGAGTAAACCTGAGCCACTTTGGTATACCCGAGCTATTCAGGTACAGTCGACCTACTTGAGTACACCCGAGCTATTCGGGTACAATCAACCTACTCAAGTGCACCCAAGCCACTCGGGTACAGTCAACCTACTCGGGGTACACCCGACCCACTTGGGTACACCTGGTCCACTCCGGTACATACAAGCCACTCTGGTACAATCGAGCCACTCGGGTACGCCCCAGTTACTTGGGTACGATCGTCTTACTCAGGCACGATTAATCCACTCTGCTACATTTTACCCACTCTAGTATGGTCGACCCACTTGGCGGCCGAGCCACTTGGTTATCCTTCTTGGGTGAGTGGTTCAACTTACGTTATATCTCGGGTCGTTCGGGCACAGAACTCCATTTTGGTGACAAGAATTAATACTTCTTCTTAACTACATGATTTAAACAATACTTCCACTCGAGTCACTCATGACCCAAGCTACGCATTCATCTAGTAGCTCGCATACAATACTTTCACTCAATAACTCGAGTCACTCATGACTCGTGTTGCTTGCCCCTCTAGTAGCTCGCCCAACAATTATTGTTGCTCATCGTGCATAGGCATAAGACATTCCATAGCACAGACTATGAATCGTAATCCTGACTATGAATGAAGACATTCCGTAGCACAGACTATGAAGTGTAGCCCTGAATACAAATGAAGACATTCTATAGCACAAACTATGAAGCACAGCATAGACTGTGAGTAGCTCTGACTACGTGACTATATGGCCATCGCACAAACAATGAAGACAGTACAAACGGTATTATTTCTATGGCATAGACCATGAAGACAGTACATACTGTAATATTTTCATGGCACAGACCATGAAGACAGCACATACTGTTTTATTGCCACGACACAAGTCGTGAAGATAGCACAGGCTGTGTAGCTCTGACTACCCAAATTACTATAACATAGCGCCAGCTATGTGGCTCAGCATAGACTAAACAACCAAGATATAACACAAACTATATGATTATAGATTCCTCTGAGAATCGAAATACTATCCCAGAGACAATGAAGACAATAGCAGTACAATCCTGCATGGGACGTTGGGAGATATGTGGCTTAGTGGCTAAAAAAACAATTTGACAGACCATGCAGACCGAACCACTTGAGTGACTCGAGTGACCCCAGAGTCACTCGACCTGAGTGGGTCAGGTACTTAACCCGAATGGGTCGGGTACCAATGGGGCATCCGTTGGCCGACCTAGTTGAGTTGGAGTAGAACATTAACTGATTGATTTTCGGGATAGAATCTCTTAATTTTCCAAGATCACTTTTCATGATCTAATTATATCTCTTAGGGAGTCCTATCACAATCCTAACAAAACTACTTTTAGGGTTATAAATATGAGGTATAGTTGTGCTTCTAGGAACAATCAGATGAGAGAGCTTGATACGCTGTTCATACAGCCAATACTCTAAACTCAATTAGCCTTCTCCTTCATCCAACCATCTCTCTCTCTCTCTCTCTATTCTATGTTTCTGACTACTTTGCATATTTTGCTTCTTTATTATTGTTTATTATTTATTTATTCTGAAAGGACCCTACAAAAAGAAAAAAGAAAAAGAGAAGGATGTGAAGCTTAAATTTAGGCAAAATTGGTGAGAAATCCATCATAAATATGTCATCCTTTATCATGTCCTAAACAAAAGTTTTTAATGGCTTACATGTAAGAATCTCTTCATTCTATCAAATTTATATATGGCTGGTAATTATAATTATTTGTATTATTTAATGAGTAGTTGATAAAACAAAATACATATTATATTAAAAAAAATTATTGGTGAAAAGTCACATCTATTTGTGAATAGGTACCTATTATGAATATGTACAATTGGTACTTCTTGATGGAAGAAATTACTACCATTGCCTACAAATAAACAAGGGTCATTAACCTAGCTTTTAAAAGAAAAATGCATGTATATCAACGATTTTCATCAAGATATGGTTATAAGTTAGAAGAATCACTCTGTAAGTGTAGATTTTTCAGCACTTGAATAATCATAGTTGAAGGTATATTAATCATATTCTCACTGTGTAATCATATCTCTATTTAACTTACATTAGATCGCTTATTATTTTTTATTTTACAAAGTAATATATCTTCACACTTCTCATGTTGTAGTGGCACTGTCCTTCTTAACTTTTAGCTCAAATCCTTCCAAATTTTGTTCAACCAAACGAAGCTGTATTTCCACACTTGTTTTTGCACACACACTCTTGCCATCTTATAGGTAAGTTTTCCTCATAAGTGACGAGACTTTCCTTGACGTGTTAAATCAGCGGTGTGTATTGGCCTTCATTTTTTTTTATAATCGGCAAAGAGGAGAATATTATTAATAAGAGAATAAATCAAAAGGAATTGAAAATCCCTTGCAAAGATACATCAAACACCCTAAGGGAGTACAAAAGAACCCATGGTTGACAAGAGACCAACCAATTGGATTAGCAAGGCACCAAATGTAACAACCCAAATAGATCACTTACCCAATAACTTGAATAAAGAGCATAATAATGCGGTCAAAAATATTTAAGCCCAAGTTATTAGTAGTAGCCCACAAGTTTCATTATATACTAGACTTATTTTTTATCTTCCACCGATGTGGAACGGGGTATCACAATATTCCTCACTTAAATACGCGACGCTTTTGTAGCGCGGCCTAAGTTCTTTCATTTGTCGGGATGTGGATAGCAGCCCATTAGTAGACACAGAGCTGCACATTAACATGTACAGGGTATACAACTTTAGAGTTGGCTCTGATACCATTTGTAACAATCCAAGTAGACCACTGACCCAATAACTTGAATACAGAGCCTAACAACTCGGTCCAAAATGCTTAAGTCAAGTTATTAGTAGTAGCCATAAGTCTTTTATATAGCAGACTCATTTTCTATCTTCTACCGATGTTGGATGAGGTATCACACCAAAAGGAACACCTAAAACAACTACCACCTAACACTCGACAATACCAGTGGTAACAGCAAAACTAGACGGCAATACAAGTTGAAATCAACAAACCAGCAATGACAAAACATCCAGGCACCAACCACAATCTAAACATATAGAGCAAGTCAAGCAATTGGGGTAGAAAGGCAATAAATAGGGCACGTAAAACAACTACACCTAGCATCATCACCAACTCAGTGCCTAAGCTGCAACACAGCATTTAAGCAACTTAGCAACACCCAAGGTAACTCTCAAAACTCAACAATTTCATCCCACACCAGGGCAACTCGACAAAACCAGCAAAAACTATAAATATCAACTTAGCACTCCTAATAACCAAGGCCTTTTCCAAAACTCAACAATTCCACACACTTCAAGCCATGCCAATTCAGCAAATTCCCTCATTGAACTAGTGAAAATAGCAAAAATAACAATATCAAATCAATAAATCGCAGCATCCAAGGCCATTCCCAGCCTTCAGCAATTTCAACCCAGTCAAGCCATGCCAATTTAGCAATTCTATCATAGCACTAAAGCTCTCGTCAATACCAGTTCATAACAATCAGTAACTTATCGTGGTAACCCAACAACATAAGTAGAGTAACTCCAAATAGCTTTCACTTTATGATCTTACTAGTATGTGACATCTAAAAGATATTCTTTGGACTCTATCTCTATGATCTTTTCTATGATCTGAGCTTCATCGTCACTAAACTTCAATCCCATTAGTTTCCCTATTTCAAGCACTAGCTCAGGCTCTCTTCTAATCAGAGCACTTCGAATCTGCGTGTCTGTGATGGATAAAGATGATTGATCTATGCCCTCATGTAGCCCTTGCTTTCTCTTCTTGGATTGTTTCTTCAGTTTGGGACAACTTCCTCTGACCTTTGTACATCCCAACTTCACTAGTGACTTATTTCTTTTCTTTTTAGTAAAAGTCTTGGCTTCAGCTTTAATGTCTAAGCCGAAGTTGGTCTAATGGCTTCTTTTACCGTTTTGCTGTAAGCTGCATAAAGATAACTCCACCTTAGTACCTGGCCTTAAAAGGGATTCTAGGCTGGTTCTTGCTAGGCTCGGCGCTCTAGTCTTTCCCCTCAATTATCTCATCAACTTTTGAATTCAAAAACACCATGTTGTCTTCTACGGCTAAAAGGCCTTCATCAGCTGATACCCTAATCTCAAGGCTATTTACAAGAGTTTCCTTTTGCATATCGAACCCAATAGCTCTCTCTTAATCCATGGTCTACCTCGGCATAACCACTTAACTCTAGGATACATACCTCAAATGTTAATTCGTCCACTTGGCCAAGTATTGCCAAATCGTCCAGCTCACCCTGCTTCATCATCTTCTTGTTCTCTATACTTTCGCTGGCTTGCAAAGAGTTAGGCAAATCATCATCACCATGCGTACCTTCTGATACAAGGGACTTTAGTAATTTAGGAGACACTTTGTTTGAACTCACACCCCATAGGAAAAGCTTTTGAAATCCACGTTCAGAGCATCAGATTAGATAGATTGTATAGTCGACTCTAAGGTTGCAAAATTGGTTGATCATTTCCCTACATTTTGTAGAAATTAGGACTCTTCCAACTCCAAATCATTTCTCGATGAAGTTCTTTCATCCACACTGATGATTGAACCCCATTGCTCACCAAGTTTGATGAAAGTGCTAGCATTCCTTGCATAGAGGGGAACACCTTCAATGTTTACCCTTCTTAAGAGATTAACCTCTCTTCTGCTCGAATTCATAAATCACTTTAAAGCAAATCTCTAACCAATTCCTAGCATCTTGAAGAATCCCTTCCTTTTTCTCAGCATTAGGAAATTGTAGCAGGACTTTGGAGTCACCTAAGGGTTTGATGTTAATGTCGAACACTTCATCACTTCTCATAGCTTCTTCCAAACTAATGATCATTCTCACATCTCTAACTATACCAATAGCACAAATTTTTGTCCACTCAATGTCAATAACATCAACCTCCACTAATATATCACTAAATCTCTAGGAGTTGAGGGGAGGAGATTGTTGTGATTGGTACCCATGCCTTATCTTGAGTTGAGTGGAGCCTTTGAATGACTTAACCTCGTCGGGTCTCAATTCTTTAGACTTGGTATTGTGGAACAAATTGAAATGAGCATGCTTCACTGATATTCTCTTGTTCAAACACCATACCCCATCATATCTACCCCATCATATCTGGATATAGCTCCCTCAGCTTCACTATACTTGTTGAACATCACAAATCCAAACCTGGTATTGCTCATCCATCTTCTCTTGTTTGCGATGTAGGCTTCAATAACATAACGACACTGTTAGAAAATTCGCCCAAGCCATTGATAGTGAATATGTTTTGGTCGATTATCAACAAAAATAGTGGCCTTTGTAGATTTAATCCTCTGGGTTTGAAGTTGCTCCTCCATTTAGTTTTAATACATATGTATAACTTGGTGATTATTCATTCAACTTCTTAAATTTGGAACTCAAGAATCACATTCCAAAGTGGGAAACCTAAATCATCAACCCTAGGTCGACAATTCGTGGGCGACGACTATGGGTTGTAGGAATATGGGACTCTCTGTCTCTTCTCCAGAGGTGTGTTAGCGGCTGGGGGCTTCGAAAAATCATCAACTCCCCAAATTGGCGAGACCGACTCAGTTAAATTGTATTGCCTTCATTCTTGATATGCAAAATGTGTAACACAATTGCAAGTATATATTTAAGGTGATTAGGCCTTAGAATGAAAAAATAATGACATTTTCCATCCTCAAGGTTTGACATGCAAAAGGCTTATGAATGATCTTTGAAGGAGCAGTAATTAGTGTGGACCCATCAATTCTTGCCCTCCACAACCATTGGAGAGGGAACACTTTTGGTGACTCTTCAGTTGGAATCCATTCCAACCAAATCTCAGCAAAACCACAAGCTTATCTTGTGTTTGGACAAGCCTGAATGTGAATGCTTCCTATGAGAGTAGTACATTAAATTCTTACTTAGATGAACAACACTCTAACTGACACAATGCATAAATATTTTTAGTTATAGGCCTCGTTTGGGAAAATGGATTATTTACTTATTTGCTTATTGTGAAATAAGCAAATACATAGATAAGCAAGTTGGTTTGGAATAATTGACTTTTAAGTGGCTTAAATGTGAGATGTATTCATTTGGGAGGAAACTTGCTTATTGGCTTATTTGCTTATATTTGTAAAATTAATTATATTAAATAAGCAAGTACATTTGGGATAATTTACTTATTGGCTTATTGACTTAAATTTTACTTATTTGGCTGTCCAAACAAAGTTACTTATTGGAGGCTAAATAAGCCAAATAAGTAAATAAGCAATTAGCCCAAACAGGGCCATAATCTATAAGTTCATAAGTTCAACAACACCAAATGCACTTATCATTGTTGGAATTTAAAAACCAATCCCCGAATGATAACAGAAGAAAAAAAATTATGCACACACCAAAAAAAAATTATGTAAGAATTTACATGATTCAGCACAATCTGTCTGCATCCACAGGTGTTAGAGATATTTTATCATAATCGTAGAGTGTATAATCTCGAGATCAAAAATACTTTAAAATCGGACATCCACAACTTGAGTCCTAAAACAAACCATGTTTCCCCACTCAAGGGTTAAATCCGTGCCCCTAGTATTTTTCCATCTCTTCCTATATCTCTACCTCATTTAATTCAACTCTTCACAAATCTACTAAAATAATAATGCTCATATTTATTGGCAAAAACCTCTAAAATCCTAACCATCATATAATTATGAAACCCTAAAACCCTAGCCGCCATATAATTATAAAATCCTAATTATATAGGTCCGCGAAATATAAGACACACACCAAACAATCTCCATGTTAATTTGCTACACTCAAACCTGTATGGCCCGCACCTCTACACCGAGATACCTGACTCCTATTCGTCGAGGTGTTCACCATCACTCCACCTATTTGTCAAAGTGAATAATTGCCAATCATCTGTCGAATCACGAAATCACTGTCTGATTTGACTCCACCTACAACTAAAATCTCAGCTGTATATCTATTAATGATTAGTCTTCTACTATTGATTGATCCAGATTACTCCTGATTATCTTTCATCACCCGTAATCAAATTCGGTCGCCCCTAATCAAATATACCGAATCTGTTCAATCCTATTTAATCATCCAGGATTTGAAAATTTTGACCGTACCGATGCGTTCACAGCATTGAAAAAGTTTGGAATACACATCCGTCTTGAATTTTTTTATTACACATACGTTGATCTAATAGAAAAATTAAAAACCATTGACATGCCTAATCATGAGCCACACTGAATCACATCCATAGTAGATTCCTAATCATTGACAGATTGTTGTTGCTTTAATATTCTCCGCATTGATCAAGCTTCGCTAGTAGTGCACAAGACTCCCTTTTTTTTATTTTCTTCTTTTCTTGTGTTAATTATTTTTTTAATCTATATTGAACAAAATCAAAAAATAATATACATGTTCTCTTATCTTCCATTGTGGTTTTGAATCGTCAACCATCCACTCTGATACTGCTCTGATATCGCTTGTTGAGATTTAATCGCCAATCTCCGAACGCAAACAAAAGTACAATCATGCACACACTAAAAAAATTATGCAACGATATACGTGATTCGGTACAACCTGCATGCGTTCACGGGTGAAAGAAATAATTGATTATAACCGTAGAGCGTACAATTATGAAATTAAAAATACTCCAAAACTCGACAACCACAACCCGAACCTTGAAATAACCCATATTTTCTGCTCAAGGGTAACTCCCGTGCCCTTGATATTTTTTCGTCTCTTCCTACATCTCTATCCCTTTGATTCAACTCTCTATACAATAATTAAAATTATAGGATCCTATTTATAGGTAAGCCCTAAAATTCTAACCCCTATATAATAATAAAACCCTATATATATTAGACTTCTTATAGATTCATGGCTCCAACCTAATCTAAATACATGTAAATAAAATATTAATGATATGGGTCCGCAGAATACAAGATTCTCACTCCCAACAATTATATAGACACTATTATAATAAGAAAACTCCTTATTTGGTGAAGCCTTTGTAACCTTTTAATTTACCAAAAACACACTTAAGATAATTTGATATTTTTATCATTTGTGTCCTTTTTAAAAGAGTTGAAAAGATTAAAAAGGTAAAAATAGTTACCACAAAACTTCAACCTCCCACAATACTTAAATGACCCACGCACAATGCCTGAACACAACCGTTCGTGTAGATACACACACACACACACACACACACACACACATATATATATATATATATATATATATATAGATCGAGAGAGAGAGAGAGAGAGAGGGGGGGAGAATTTAGTTACTATTCTATAGTCAATTATATTATTTATTCACTTTTATTCCTCAAATGGAAAAAGAAATTAAAATCATTAAACAAGCCATTTAAACCATTGAACAAAGGTAAAACATATTGGAGCTGTTGGGATTTTACATGCACTTGAATCCCCTAACACAGCGGAAAAAGGATCTACAACTTCAATCTACACAAGGCAAATAAAGAATACTAGGAATAATCAAGAACACAAAAATATAGTTGAGGTTCGGCTGACTGCTTACCTCCACAGGAGAGAAGGAATACACAATAAGGATTTCAAGAACTAGCTCTGCACTCTCTCTAGCCTCTAACTTGAGCCTGTCTTTTGTATCTGATCCTCTTTTTATACTCTGGCGTTTAACTGAGCCTTTTTTGGTGTATCCTCCAGTTTTTATTATAACCCTCTTTATATGGAATCCAAAACTAGGTCAAAACATATTGAAGAATTGAGAAAAGAAAAACAATTGTTTATTTTCTGTGTATTGAAACTGTACAATATATGGCCTATTTATAGGCGAATAGGCTAAGCAAGGAAGAAAATACAATAATGACAGAGAATAAAATTAATTCAGAATAAAACCAATCTAATATTCTAACAATCAATCTAATATTCCAACATTCCCCCTCAAACGCGAGATGACGAAGTCAACTGAAGTTTGGAAATTAGAGCACGGAGGCGACCAGGAGGATGAGATTTTGTGAAAAGATCGACATGTTGATCTTCAGAAGAGACAGATCAGAGATGTAGGGTGTCCTGCTGAAGGTGATGTCGGATGAAATAACAGTCAATTTCAATATGTTTGGTGCGCTCATGGAAGACATCATTGTGAGCAATCTGGATGGCGCTCTGATTATCACAATAAAGAGGGGAACTGGTCGTCTGAAGAGCACCCATATCTGTCAAAAGCCACCGAAATCATAAAAGTTTAGCTGTAGTATTAGCAAGAGCACGATACTCAGCCTCAGTACTAGAGCGGGCAACAACAGTCTGCTTCTTACTACGGCAAGAAATGAGAGAGGTGCCGAGTAAGAAAAAGTATCCTGTAGTGGAGTGACGGTCGGTAGAATCTCCGGCCCAGTCAGCATCAGAATAAGAGCGGTGCTCAAGGGATGAGTGCGAAGAGAAGTGAAGACCATGAAACAAAGTCCCTTTGACATACCGTTAGATGCGTAGAACAGCAGCATAGTGAGTAGAGCGAGGAGCACTCATAAACTAACTAACAAGATGAACTGTATAGGAAATATCTAGACGAGTAATAGTGAGATAGATGAGACTACCGACTAGCTGGCGATACAAAGTAGCATCTGGAAAAGATTCACCATCAGTGGCAAGCAACTTAACATTAGGTTCAAGCGGAGAAGTGCATGTTTTGCTGTCAGTCAAGCCTGCTTTAGAAAGAAAGTCAGACACATACTTTGCCTGAGAAAGATAGTAACCATCTGAACTAGATGTAACCTCAAGACCAAAAAAATAGTTAAGCTGCCCTAAGTCCTTCATCTCAAAATTCTTACTCAAAAAGTGCTGAAGATCCCAAATACCAGAGAGGTCGTCCCCTATAATAATCATGTCATCAACATAGAGAAGAATAAGAATAATACCAACATCGGTGGTCTGAATATAAAGTACAGAATCATAGGCACTAGGAGCAAAGCCCTACTGTGCAACAACACAACTGAATTTAGCAAACCAGGCCCGCAGAGCTTGATTATGACCATAGAGAGGACGTCAAAGACGACAAACGGTGTGAGGAGGATGGTCATAACTAGGTGGAGGATGCATATAAACTTCCTCGGCAAGATCACCATTCAAAAATTCATTTTGACATCCATTTGAAATAGTTGCCAATGACGCACAGCAGTTACTGCAAGCAGAGATCGAACAGAGGTAAGACGGGCAACAGGAGCAAAAGTCTCCTCATAGTCAATACCATTCTCCTGAGAGAAACCCTTCACAACAAGATGAGCTTTGTATCATTCCAGGGAGCCATCGGATCGAGTCATAATTTTGTAGACCCACTTACATCCCACTGTTGACTTTTTGGGAGGTAAATTCACCAAGTTCCAAGTATGAGTTTTGGTGAGAGCATCTAGTTTATCAGCCATACCTTGCTGCCACAGGGGGTCATCACTAGCTTCACGATAACTGTGAGGTTCATGAAGAGTAGCAAGAGCATAATAACAATGATAATCTCGAAGATGAGAAGGAGGTTCTCTTACTCTAGTTGATTGACGGAGTGCAAGTACCTGGATGTGCTCGTGTGTAGTGGATGTATAAGAAACATCAGCAAGCGTGTCAGAAGACTTAGGAATGGCCGAAGAAGGATTGTCTAATGAGGTCAGTATTTCTGCAGAGGAATCAGGGACTAAAGCAATAGATGGGTCAGTAAAGATTGGAGTATAACTAGAAGAAGATTGTGAAAAGGGAGAAAGACTCCTAAACATCTTATGTTCCCAAAACTCTACATAACGAAAAATAGGAAGGCATTTAGCTATGGAATCATAACAACGATAACCTTTTTGAGTGAGACCATAGCCAAGAAAGTAACATAGTCAGGATCGAGGCTCAAGTTTGGTGCGCTCGTGTGGGGAAAGAGTAACAAAACAAACACATCCAAAAACACAAAGTAAGGAGAAGGTAGGGTTCGTACCATGAAAAAGCTCAAATGGAGTTTTTCTATGTATAGTGGGTGAGGGAATACGATTGATGGTGTAGACAGCAGTAAGAACAGCTTCACCCCAAAAATGTTCTGGAAGATAAGCAGAAATGAGAAGTCCTCTTACGGTACCTAGAATGTGACGATGTTTACGTTCCGCTCTATCATTTTGTTGTGAGGTATATGGACAAGAATGGTGAGAGATTGTTCCATTTTGCTGTAAGATGGCAAGAAAAGACTTATCCTTATATTCCATTGCATTATCTGAACGAAAAATTTTAATGGTACAAGAAAATTGAGTTTGCACCATTTTATGAAAATTTTGGTAAACAGTGGTAAGCTCAAACCGATACTGTAAAAGATAGAGCCAAGTGTAGCGACTGTAATCATCCACAAAAATAACAAAATAACGAGATTCTCCCTCAGTTGGAGTTAGGGCAGGACCCCAAATATCAAAGTGGACGAGATCAAAAGGTGCAGATGAAAGAGAGTCACTTTTATTAAATGGTAAATGTGTTTGCTTTCCAAGACGACATGAAATACAATCAAAGGACTGAAAGTCGATAGGACCTAATTGACCTTAAGAAGCCAAGAACTGAACACGTGGAAGTGATGCATGACCAAGACAGGAGTGCCACAAACGGGAAGAGATGGTGATAGCAGCCATGAAAGTGGTTGTGGAAGAAGGAAGCTGCAGTGATGTGAGCTCGAAAAGACGTCCAACTTTGCAGCCTGTCCCAAGCAGCTGACCCGTCTGTGAATCCTGTACATCAACACCGTTGTTAGAGAATTTTAGGTCAAGACCTAACTCATAAAGTTGACCAACAGAAAGAAGGTTTAAGGAAAGTTTAGGCACAAGGTAAGTATCACTGACAGATAAGTGAGAAGTAGAAATAGACCCTATATGGCTAACAGGCATATGAGAACTATCGGCAGTGTAAATGGTAGGAGTGGGAGAAAGAGCAATCTTATGGGTAAAGATAGTGGCATCCGATGTCATATGATTACAGCAAGCAGAGTCTATAAGCCATTGAGATTTACCTGAGGTGACGGACAAGGCAATGAAGGATTGGGATAAAACCTGATGAATTAAATCCTTCACGTCAGCTGTAGTGAGAGAAGTGGACGAGGAAGACTCGGATGTAGATGAAGTAGAGGAAGCAATCGCAGCTGTCTGTTGGGAAGCTGGTTTCTGTTGATAGGACTTGAACTTGCGACATTCATCAATGGTATGACCATTGCGTTTACACCACTTGCAAAAATTAGTCTTGGATGAACGCCCAGTAGAAGATGAGAAAGGTCCACGAGTAGCAGTGGCAAGAACCATATAAGAAGAGTGCAGTTTCATAGTGGAACGACGAGTCTCTTCAGAGATAAGTTCAGAAACTGCAACATCCAAAGTCGAAAGTGGTTGACGATGAAAAAGGGAGGCTCGAGTAGATTCAAAATCATCTCGAAGAGCCATCATAAAGTGCATAAACTTTCGTCGATTAAGCCAAGCAACAAACATTTGAATGTCTTTAGAGCATTCGAGCAGTGGATCTGCAGCAGATAATTGTTCCCAAATATGTTGGTCTGGGAGTAGAAATCAGCAATAGACTGACCGGGTTCCTGAAGCATCAGATAAAGTTTGGCTTTCAGTTGAAATTCCAAGGAGGCATCATAGGTGCAATTGTATCATTTAGCTAAAAAATTCCAAGTAATGGTAGCATTCCCAAGTTTTGGAAAAAGACTGTTGATGGATGGAATAGAGGTGTTAATGAGCCAAGACAAAATCTTGTAGTGAATATTGCCCCTGTCTTCTAGACGAGTTATAAATGCCTCTTTTGTTTCGTTCCTGGTCTGTACTGGTTCAGGAATGGCGCCAGTCACATAGCGCCATAGTCGACGTTCTTTCAAGAAAACCTCCATGTTCTAAGCCCATATACTATAATTGGATCCATCCAATATAATATCAATAGGACGGACAATGGAATCGAGAGTCGAAGCTGATTAAGACATTTGTTTTTTTTAATGAATAAATAAAAATCTAAATAAATAAATATAGGAATAAAGGGCTGGGTTGTAGGAAAAGAGTTTGGGCTTGAACGAATTTTTGGATTGAGAGCCTGGGAGTATTAGGTTTGTTTTTGGGATATTGGGTAAAAATAAATAAAATAAGATGGTTAGGGATTGAGTTTGCAGCAGCAGCAGCGATTGAGTTTGCAGTAGCGGTGCGACTATAGATGAGGGCCTGAGAATTGCGAGACCGTGAGATCCAGCGGTGCCGACGAGTTTGCAGCAGTGGCGGCGACTGGTGAGTTTGCAGCAGCAGCGGCGGCGGCGACTATGAGATCCAGCGGCGCCGGCGAGTTTGCAGCAGCGACACTGTGGGCTGCGACGGTGAGGGCTACGGCGCTGTGGGTTGTGGCGGCGAGGACGACGGCACTGTGGGGTGTGGGCGGCTGCGGCGCTGTGGGTTGCGGCGCTGGTGTGCGTTCGATGGTGGTGCGACTGATGGTCGCGACCTTGGAGGTTAAACGCACTGGCGGTTGGCAGTGAGGATCGTCGAGTCAGCGGCGATGAGTGAAAGCGACATGGCGGCGCGAGGTGGCAATGGCGACGACGACGAATATCCGCGACAATTGATGCAGAGGCGTCTGATGGTTGCGAGAGCGATGCCGACTTTGCGGGAGGGAGTTGCCAAGGATTGTGGCAGCGACGACCTTGGAGGCCTTCGGTTCAGACAGGGCTTCAAATCAACCATGTTCTGATACCATGAAGAATTGAGAAAAGAAAAACAATTGTATATTTCTGTATATTGAAACTGTACAATATATGGCCTATTTATAGACGAATATGGCTAAGCAAGAAAGAAAATACAATAATGGCAGATAATAAAATCAAATCAGAATAAAATCAATCTAATATTCTAACAATCAATCTAATATTCTAACACATATAACGATTGCAACCTTAGCCGTCTCAAAAAGCTGCTACCCCGCATAGACCGCTCGATCGGTCAAAAGCAAGTCTTGGTTTATCTACAATCTGCAGAGCCTCTAGTGACATATTTTGATCACCTTTTTTAGCATTCTACATTGTTCAAACTTTTTTTAAGACTCGAATGACAGAAATCCGAGACACATCCATAATAGGAGCCCAACAAATTAAAATTTGTAAAGACAAATTTAATTTTGTATTATGTAGTAATTATACCTTTTTAAATAAGATTCCAACTTATAACTTACATACCACCACATTGCAAAGCAATTTTTTTTTTTTTTGGAATTAGGAAGCATCACTTTTTGTTTTCTCTAAAACCTTAAGCTAATTTTATATTTTCTTATTGAAACCAATAACAAGAGCAATTTTTTTATATAAAAATCTAATACGATATCAATCAAATGTGGTGTTTAACATTGTTAAAACTAATAAGTTATAGATTATAACTTGTAATAAAAATTATTAGTATTTTATAAATATATTATCTTGTAGTCGAAACTAATTATTCATAAAAGAAAAAATAATTATAACTTGTAGCATTAGTTATGAGTAATTGAAAAAAAATTATAACTTATTACTATAATTATTAATTGAAAAATAAAAACTACTCCCAATAACTTAGCCAAACACCTGAATGTGCGATTTTCCGTTGAGAAATGGCTATCTCGGGTAGCTCCGAGGTTGCTGTCATTGAAAAACATAGTGCTTCCATTATGGTTGTTTAGTACACAAGAGGAAAAGTAACGGTTCCTTAGGAATTTAGAGAGAGAAAAGGTTGAAAAGCCATAACACACGTAGCCAAAGGTGAGGAAAAGGGAGATAGAAAACAACCATGCAGCCATGAAGAAAGATTGTGTTTGAAGATTGACAAACAAAAATACAATAGACAGATTAATTAAAGCAATTTTGAATATAAATTAGGTTGATTAATAGTATAATTAATGAAATCAAAACAAACAATAAAATAAGAAATAATCTTAGACAATTGAGTATGTATTTGAAAGATGGAGCACATATAAATATTGGCATTAGATTGTTAAATTAAAACTTTTAAAATTATAGTTTCTAGAAATAAAATAATATCAAGTTTAGGACATTAAAAATAAGAAGGGCGTGAAAAATAACAAAAAGAATGAAATATGTCACTTTTTAGATTGAGAGGCGTCTACTCATTGTTGGGATTTTAAGCATAAATTCCCTAACGCAGCGGAAAAAGAAACTATGGTTGTAATCCGCACAAAGCAAGTACAGAATAAGAACACCCACAAGAACACAAGAATTTACGTAATTCGGCTGACTGCCTATTTCTACGGAAGAAGAAACAATCCACTATTTTTAAATAAGGAATACAAGTTTCACTCTTAACTTCACAATCTCTATGTATGCCCTCAAACTGAGCCTCTCTGTGTCTTTCTATACTCTCTCTAGCCTCTCTCTTGGTGTATCTTGAGTATTAGACAATTTACACACTTTTTTTCTTAACCCTAGATGAACTATAGGGTCCATATATATAGGTCTTGACCAAAAAATCTTAAAACACACTTTAGAACGTCTCGGCGTTGCTTAGGCGCCCCGCAAACGTCTACTAGCGCCGTACCCAGTGCTCAAGCGCTTAGGTAGCACCACACTAGCAAACAATTCTGTCCTTTAGGCACTCAACCGCCCTGCAAGCGCCATACTAGCGCCCATTTCTGGACTGCTGGCGCTCAAGCGCCCTGCGAGAGCTCCGCGAGCACTCCATTCTGGACTTATTGACACTCAAGCGCCTCTATGTAGATACCCCAATTTGACCCTATCGAATCTTAGGCTTATCCGGGTGAGTCCGATGATGAGAATCAAGTTGAATAAAGTCTCTGAATGATCGCCGGAAAGCAATTCAAATTTAGTACTCTGTGAAATCAAATCACAAGATCACAGTTCTTGAATCTCAAGGCCGTAACTTTCAAACTTTACGACCTAGTTATTCACTGGCTCAAGTAATTACATTCGGAATCTTTGAACCTTGCGAGCGTTATGTTGAATGTTGCGATCGTAATGTTAATCTCTTGAAAATCCTAAAATTTGTTACTGTTGCAACCTTGATCCTTATGGTTGCAACTTTTGAAGGTGGCGACTGCAACCTTTTTGAGCCCTGTCTGAGCTTTGAACGTGGCAGTACCTCATTGGCTGGCATGCTGTATATAAACGTACCTTTGGTACGATTTTGAGAGAACACTTTTGGTTGACGTCGATATATTGCTGCTTTATCGAGGACGAATTTTGACGTCGATACGTTGCTGCTTTATCAAGTACAATTCAAGTGCACTAATACTCTGTCATACTCTCAACTCACACCCTGATCCATACTATTACTCAATCTTGACTCGAATGCTGGAATTGGACTGCTTCTCAAGGATTGGACTGACGATTCTACATTCAACGATTTGAGGACTCCCCTAGATTATCACGTTCTAGGTATTCTGTTGGAACCCCGACATTTTTCTCATCACATTTTCTACCCCTGTGAGAAGGTCAGGTTCTGAATTTGAATTTCAACTTTTGAATTGCATGCTTATTATTTAGTTTTGCTATAAGTAGGTTTAATTACCTTGTCCATGTAATTAATTGTCAATTTTGAGTTGTTGAATTGAGAGCATGCTTAATTTTAGAAAGTTTGGTTAACTTTTATTTTAATTTGGTTCAAATAGTCTCAATTTTGATTCTGTTTATACTGCGCACTAGCACCCTAACACACTGTCTATTAAAATTTAGCAAAACAGTGCCTACAAACCCTGCTGTCGCAACAATCCATGTTGCAGTTGTGACATTCTGGCACTGACATCCTCACGATCGCAACAATCAATGTTGTGCCTGTGCACTTTTACTCTTTTTTTACAACCGCAACTTTTATATGTTATAGTCGCAAGCTTGGCTTATTTCCAGTAGCTTAATTATGTTCCAGTATGCCGATTTCTGTTGTTACAGTATTCTATATGATGTATAGTATGCTATTTTTAGTGTCTATTAGCATGATTAAGGTACAAAATTCTTAGAATTGCTTTACTTTAGTTTAGAATCATGTTATGCTAAGATTAGGGCTTGTTAGTTTAGATTAATCGATAACACCTTACAATCATCGCATGTGGTTTGTGCCATGTATCATTTAGTTTGACTTTGTATACTTAGGATTTAGGGTCTTTTTTACATTTAGTAGACGTTTTGGTAGGTTTATAGGCTAGATTATGTATTTTCACTATTGGATTTTAGATGTTCTTTCCTCATCCCTATTTTTTGTATTTGCATGCATTTTAAAAATATAATTAAAGAACCAATGATGATTAGTAGATGCCAACCTTACGGTTGGACGAACGGGGTGCGCAACACCTTCTCTAATTCGTACATTTGTCCCTGAACCCTTATTTTCTCTAGTTAAACGTTTTAAAGATTAGTAGCTCATTGTTGTTTTTCTTGATTTTTCTCAAAAACCAAGTAGCAACTCCATTTTTCACAAAAAGGATTTTCAAAAATCTTTTGATTTTCAAGGTATTAAAAAGTTTTTAAAATAACTCTTGAATTCTTTATTTTTGAACCAAACCCAAAATTTCGGCACCACACTCGTGAGCGGCAGCTAGCTCTGGCTTCTGATTTTCTTGGGAAATTCGGGCCACAAACCCAACAATCTCTACCTTTTCTTGAGTTTCTCAATCATCTTGAAGAACCATAGGTGTTGCCTCGACCTGCATCGCTTTTACAGGTATAGGTGCGCCATCCCCTATGATCATCAAACTGAATGAACTTTGACAAAATCCAGGCCACACTTGAATTTGACCCTCTTGCAATCAACAGTCCTCTCGTTCTTAGATAGTTTGTCAAACTCCCAAGTCTCAGTCTTCTGTGGCGACCCCACCTTCTCCGACACTACTACTTCTCCCTGATCTTTGCCTGATCTACCTACTTGTAAAATGAAGGATTCCCATTGCACTGTTCTTACTACTGTTGACTTGAACCACAATCACCCTTTTTTCTGGGTGAACTTGTCTGATAGGACTCCATCTCGTCTGTTGCACTCCTCTTCTGACTTTCTGACAACACTGCTTGTCAACCTGATCAAGCCCCAAATGTTTGTGTCTCGTGACGTCCCTGCTATAATCAGTTTGTGTGATAGTGGTAACTCCACCTATCACTGTGTCCCCTGTCAATCTGTTGAGGCCATCCACTTTCTTTTCTTTCATAATAACTGAAGATCCTTTGTTGATCTTCATTGCTCTACCATTTGCTGTGAACTCATAACCTAGAGAATCCACTATTTTCAAAGAAATTAATTTTTTCTTTAATCTTGGAACATGTTTGACTTTCCTCATGACCCTCACAACACCGTCAAACATCCTGATCTTCACTATACCCTTTCCAATGGTCTGGCACACTGTGTCATTCCCTATTAGAACTATACCTACGTTATAAGGCTTATACTTTTCAAATCATTCTCTTGTTGGACACGTATGGTAGGAGCATCTTGAATCTAGTAACCATGACTTTGATAGAACATTAAAATTTGATAAAACTAAAAATGCATCTCCATCTACCTCACTGTCTAATGACTCCTAGGCCAACTGACAGATTCTGCAAGCGCTTTTTCTTTCTTCTTTTTCTCCAGATGCTGCTTCAATTTTTGGCACTAGCTCTTAAAATGACCAATTTTGTGGTAGTAGAAGCATTCCACATCCTTCCTTGCACGTGACTTGGACCGAGATCTACCTCTGTTGCAACCCTCTTCACTAGAACTACTCATTTCGTTACTTGACTCAAACTTAACCACAAGAAACCTCTCTACATTTGATTCACCATCCTTCTTCATCTTCTTATGTGATAAAAGAGCACTAGTAACCTCTTCAAGTTATAGAGTGTCATTCTTGTACATCAACATTGTCACCAGATGATCATAGGACATCGGAAGCGATACCAACAGAAGTTTTGCCTTATACTCATCATCAACCTTTACTCTAAGCCTAGATAACTATGCGATGAGCATATTATACACATTTAGATGTTCCAAAAGGTTTGTACCGTCTTTCATCTGAAGTCCATACAGTTGCTTCTTTACGTACAACTTATTGGCCAGATTCTTCTTCAAGTAGAGACCTTTTAGCTTTTATCAGATCTCGTGCGCTGTCTCCACATCAAATACGTTGTGAATAACATCGTCTCCCAAATTTAACTGAATCAAACTTGTGGCTAGAATTAATGTTCTCTGAATCGTCATCAATCATCTTCTCTGGCTTCCTTGCCTTGCTGAGTAATGCCGTAAAGACCCCTTACTGGATCAACAGATACTTCATCCGTCTTTTCCATAGGGAGAAGTTATTCTTTTTGGTAAACTTCTCGACTTCATATCTGATGTTCACCATCTTTACTGCGATCGAGTGATCAAGCCAATAACCAGACGCTCTAATACCAATTGTTGGGATTTTGGACAGAAATCCCCTAATGCAGCAAAAAAAATCCACAGCTTCTATCCACACAAAGCACGTAAAAAACAAGAACACCCACAAGAACACGAGAATTTATTTGGTTCGGCTAACTATTTACCTCCGTGGGAGAAGAAACAATTCACTATTGTCAAATAAGGAATACACGTTTCACTCTCAACCTCATAATCTCTGTATATAGCCTGAAACTGAGCATCTCTGTGTCTTTCTATACTCTCTCTAGCCTCTCTATGAGTCTATCTCGAGTATTAGACAACTTATACACATTTTTTTCTTAACCCTAGATGAACTATAAGGTCCATATACATAGGCCTCGACTGAAAAATTCTAAAACACGCTTCCAAACATCGCAGCAATGCTCAAGTGCCCCACGAGTGCGTACTAGTGCCATACTTGGCGCTCAAGTGCCTAGCTAGCGCCCTACTAGTGCACAATTCTGTCCTCCAGACGCTCAAGCGCCCCTTTCTAGACTGTTGGCACTCAAGCGCTCTGATTTTCATATATAAAATCTCATCTTCAAAACTATGAAGCTTAAGATCAATAGCACCATTTTTATTTTCATATTAGAAAAATTCACTTTTAGTTTGGTTGGATTCCATAAAAATAAATTCATCATCATAAATCAACAATCTAAGCTACTAACCTAGATCAACTGTTGTGCAAATTTATAGGCTTTCACCAAAGAGCATGTTGTACTCGGTCCTTATTCATCAAGACCATCCCAAACCACAACCATTATCTAGTTCCAATACTTTTTCTCAACATTTTAAGAGCACTTATTTTTTCTTTAGAAAATAAACTTTTGCGTATCACAAAACCTACTTTTCACGCTCTTTTCAAAAAAATGAGATTGGAAACTAGGTACGAATATTCAAGAGAGTTGCCAATAGTATTATAGTAAGCAAAAAAATAAATTTTAAGAGTTCTAACAGGCTGAACAACGTATAATATAACCGCACATTATTTAAGCTTAAAAATTCCTACCTCGCAACAAAGGTTCGAGGAAGAAAAGAAGAGGGAGACATTCTTCAAGACCAAGGTCCAAAAAACTAAGATCTCCAAACTCCTTCCAAGATCCTTACTCAAAATCAAAGTTAAAAAAAAAAAGAAGAAGAACTTGAAAATGAATATATGCAAAAACACCTAAGAGAGAGAGAGAGAGAGAGAGAGAAGAATGATCAACTCTAAGCATAAAAGACAAATAGAGATTGAATGAAGTCTTAAGTCTCAAGTGCATTTATACATAGAATGCAAGACTTCTTCACGTATTGACAAAACATAAGCAAGATCAAATTCAAGGGGCCAAAATTTATTCATGCATGCAAATACAATTAATAAAATAATACACAAAATAAGTGAACATTTAAGTGTTTAATGCCTAATTAGATACACGTTATCCAATTATTTGATCAACTAATTAGATTAGAATTAAATTATATACATACATGGGTATAAGCACTAAACTTGAATGACTAATATCTAGAATATCTAATTAATTAAATAGATAAAATCCATTAAATGAGAGCTCTTTGGCAATTAATGTTTGTGATGATGCGTATAAATATCTCTTACCTCTCTTTAAGAAAAAGCAAAAATAGATACATGCAGATAAATACACCCCCATATTCTCAAGATCAAGTACACAAACATTAATTATGTGTAGGTAGGTTCACATGGGGTAACTATTGTCCTAGACAATTCTACATCAAATTGTTAAAAGCATCATCCTCCTTAATTTAAAAAATCTCTACCATTCATTTTTTTTTTGGGTAGTTAAGTTAGAAAAGGGAAAGAAACTCCAAAGTTCAAACTCATGGAGTATGCAGAGCAGAGGCAGCTCCTAGCCACTGGAGCTAGCCACCACATCATTCATCTTTTTCACTTATAGTATTTCTAGTTAACTCTTTATTTTTTCTGCTTTTGTTATACAATTCTCAAGATAGTATTATCTCATCATATACAGAATAACTCATTTATTATATAGATATGCTAGCACATTCTTGTACTCAAATATATTAATAGTTATAACATGAACAATTCTTATTATGTGATGAATAAAGATAGATAATCAAAATAAAGATATAACACGTATGGTATAAAAGTTATTGTGGGATAAAGTTCAAAAATCTATTTTCCCTTTTTAATGATTTGAAGGAAAAGGAAAAATAAAACTAAAATAGAAAATTGGATACCCACTTGAATTTGAAAAATAACCACTTAATTTTTGAGAAAACTAAGAAAACAAAAAGAGGAGTTATTGGTCTATTATTGCCATTGAAAATGGGTTAGGGGCTATAGTACAAGATGGGAATGGTTTTAGGCACGCATTATTGCCCAACTGTTGGATTGGTCTCTACTCATCAGTGTTAGTTTTTGTTTTAAATTTTCAAATGCATATTGATATAGAATGTGGGGATCAAAAAGAGAACAACCAAAATCATATAATTAAAATACACGTATTATTATATTAACAGGTCAATTAAGATGAAGAAGAATCTGAAACATGGCAAGGAAGGAAGTACATCTACTATATGCAACATAAATATGCTAAAATTAAGCTAAATTAACCACATTGGAGAAAGTGGAATACTAAAAAAACACTAAAAAGGTTACTAGAAGCCTACAAAGTTTGGGCGGTGAAGATAGAGCTTGTGATCGCGAACATTAAGTGCCAAAGTTTGCAGTTGCATCGTTGAAAGTTGTGGTCGTAAGATTAATGTGACACTATTAACCAATCTTAGATTGATGTGATCCGTTTGTGCATCACTATATCTAAATTTATTTTGAGCAAGGTTTAGGAAATTATTTTTTATATTAAATAGACTATTCGAGTGATCCCTCAATTCGCGAGGCGAGCTTGTTGACTACTTTGGCAAATCTATTGATCATTGAAGTTTGAATTCTTTCTCAAATCGTGCTCGGGATAGAAAATGAAGCCCTAAGAAAATGTATTGGGTGGATAGAATGACTAGTGAATAGGACAACTAGCAAAATATTGACGTGTCTCAATTTTTTGGTACTTGGAAATGACCAAAAATGTCTAAATTTATAGAGTTATGTGCGCTGATAATGATCTATGTCGTGCTAACATGTGGCAGGATTGGACATTGTGGTCACAAGAAAATTAGGAGAATGCAAATTAGGCTGTTACAATCACTTCATCGAAAAGTGCAACAGTGAAGACTGGTGTGACAACCATAATGAATTTAGGGTTTTGTGGTTGCAACTACATGGATCAAAAGTTGCGGTTTACAATTTTGTGAAGATGAATTTGGGTTCTCAAGTTGAATTCTTACTCTGATGATTGATTGAAGGTTTCTTGGTGCCACTCTCCACGTTTGTTTCATCAATGAAATTGCTTGGGTAAGCCTAAGGAACAATTTAGTCAAATTAGGGTGTCTGTAGTTGTCTATCTTTAATAAAACTTGCGTAGCAACAAGTGGTATGATTGAACATCAAAGCTCCAAAGACAAGCCCTTTGACTAACTTGTAGATCTTAGGCTAACAAAACACAAGCATACATAGCAAAAACACGATCATACTCAAATTTTCATTGAGCTGCCTACGTACCTCATTACAAGGCATCAAACCAAAATGGAGTTAATGGTGTAATGCCTATAATGTAAGCAAGTAGATCATGATGCAAAGCAGACTAATCATGATTCAAATAGTTAAACCACTTTGAGATCGTAGAAAGGATCGGGGAGTTGGTTTAAGGTCTTAAAGAAGACCTAAAGAGATTTAACCAATTTAAGGTCATGAAAAGGATCGAGTAATCAGTTCAAGTTCTTGTGAAGGAACGAAAGAGCCGAGAATCAGTTTAAAAGTCATGGAAAGGATGGAAAGAGTTAATTTAAGACCTTAAGAAAGATCGAGTAGTTAGTTTAAGTTTTTGAAGAGGACCGAAAGAGATAAGAATTAGTTTAAGGTCATGAAAAGGATTAGAAGAGCCAGTTTACGTTCTTGAGAAGGATAAAGTAGTTAGTTTAAGGACATTAGAAGGATTAAAAGAGTAAGTTTAAGGTCCTAAATAGGACCGAAAAAGTTGAGAATCAATTTAAAATTATGGAAAGGACCGAAAGAGTCAATTTAAAGTCGTGAATAAGATCGAAAGAGCTAATAATCAGTTTAAGGTCACGAAAATAACCAAAAGGGCATGGGAATGGTTACATCTTTTGTTATGATTCATAGATTTAGAGATCTAGTTACAACTAGCAAAAGTTGGTCCAAAGATTTTGAAATATGCTTTGAAGATGATGACATTTTGATTTGGAACCGAAGTTTATTAATAGGGCAAAGTTTCAAAAATTTGCAGAATTTTTTGGAAATTTTGAAATTTGGTCAAAAATAACTTAGATGGCAAAAAAATATTTGCTCTGGTAGAATTTGAACCTTGAGGTCACTATGTGGCGTTTCATAATCCTTGCAGTCGCAAGGATTCTTTTAGACTTCTTTGCAATCGCTAAGTTTAATGGTTGCAATTGTGATGTTACATTTTGAATTCCTTATTGTGATGACCTAAAATTTTCGCTAAAGATTAATTTGGTGATTTTTTATTATACTAATGTGAATTATTGTGACATAATCTATTTTTGGAATTTGGACTGTGTATAGATTTTTCTAAAATAGAAAATAATGCATTATTTGGTTAATCAATGGATAAAAAAGAGACATAAATAACCTTTGGGTAAAGAATGATTAAGAGATTTTTAATATCTTTTTATATGTAGATAACCATGTGAAAAAATAACGGATTCTCTCTCTACCAAATATATGCATAAAATACTTGTACTTAGAGCATGAGTGAATTGTACCATGGATATATACCTTGATGAAAAAATTGTAGAATTTTAAGCAGAATATCGTACTTTGGAAATAAACACTAGTCAATTTAATATTCTTAAATAAAGATATTTTAAAGTAATTAATACAACACAATACACATTATTATTTCTACTGTATTCTTTTATATTGTTCTCTAAAATTACAGCAACTATAATTTATATAGAATTGGGCTTGGTCTTTTCGTACATTAATATATATATATATATATATATATATATGCCTAAAAAATGACAATAAATATATAAATACTGTAGATACATATCTTCTTTTACAAATTGAAAAATAAATACTTTTTAACCATGGATCTTTAGATAATAGGAATAACTTTTGGATAAATAATTATTGAGAAGGCTTTAGTTATTAATTTAATAATCAAATATTAGTCATTCAAAGGTTGTACTTGAAGATATGATATTCATCTCTTATATAGTTAACTTAATCAATCCATGAAACCTAACTAGATTAATCCATAGAACCTTACTAGATTAATCTAAACCACTTAATCCTAACTTAATGAACTCTAGAGGCATGAGAAGATGACACATGTCCAACCAAATAATTAATTTTTCTTTCAAAATTTAATTAAATTATATAATTAAAAAAGACTTATTCTCCACCCTTGGATCAAAAGTACATAATGAGTTATCTACACCACATTTAATCTCGATAAATTATATTTATTAAATTAATGATGAATTATGAGATTGAATCCTAAACCTTGGATCATATATATGTGCCTAAAAATCTAGAATTATGGAATTTGTTTAATAAATTAAAAATACAAGAATCAATCCTCGCCATTGAATTCGAAGGGTACAATGTTTTTTTAGTTGATGTTTAATCTTGTATTATTGTGTTTATTTAATTAAATAAAAATGACAAGACTCAATCCTAGCAATTGGATTATTGTACTAATTCATAATTTTATAAATAAAATGAAAAGGAGAGGTTTAATCCTAATCCTTGATTCTTGGAAGTACAATGTGTTGTCAAGCCCTCATTTAATCTAACATTTACAAAATTCTATATCGATAAGAGGGAGAGAGGTGGCCGGCCATAAGAGAGGGGAAGGAGCTTGGTTTTTGCAAAAATGTTTCTAAGTGTTGGTCTTGAAGCTCTCCTAGAATAGTGTTCTTCCATTCATCTTCCTTTTTCCACCATAGAAACTGTATGAGTTCTGATCATTGAGACTCAAAGAAAACCAAGGAGTCCTTGAAGATCATCTTGGAGGGTGATTGGAGGAGCTTGAAGGGACATAACCACCTTGATCAAGCCCTCACTCAAATTGGTTCAATACTTTTCTTTCTTGATCTTGGCGTATAGACTTCCTAGCATGAATCTTTTATGCATATTTTATAATGTGTATCTTGATTAAGATCTTTAAAAACCTAGTTTTTGCTTACTACTATGTTCTTGACAACCCTCTTGATCTTCCTTGCATAACTTTAAATATCGTGTTTATGAGAAAAGTCTAAGAAAATTGTTCTTGATGATTTGTACAGTTATTTTCTAAAGACAAAAGGAGTGTTCTTGAAACTTTGAGAAAAAGTCTTTTGATCATGATAATGGTTGTGGTATGAGATTGCCTTGATGAATAACGATTGGGTACGTGTGGCTCTTCGGTAATACTGTGTTTTCTATTAAGTTCAAGATCTTGAAGTTTAAGTATGAGAATGTACGGTTTTATCACTTATTGCATGCTTGATGAGAGAGGAGAAGAGTGAACCTTTGAGGAAAATGGAGTATTATTTACAATTTTTTATGATATGTCCTTAGGTTAAGCATTTTTTTTAAGAGCTAAACTTAACCAAATGAAGTGTTTTTTGAGTTTAAAATGTTTATGTTATAAAATATGTACTTCTATGAATGTTTTCCAAGGTTAAAAATGTGTTGTGGGTAGCCAAACATAGTTTTAAATACAAAGAGCTGAATCTGTCTAAATTTTCAGCACAAACAGTTCACTCTAGAGGGCCACGGTTTTTTCTCTTTTCATAAAAACTTTATGGGTAATATACATTCACTAGATCTGGGAGTTGCCCAAATTTTCGATTGCTTTCAAGTCATTTGGACAAATTTATTATGAATTGTCTACCAAAAGATGTAAAATATATGACGGTCTGTAAAGAAGTGAAAATCTATTTTATTTGGTATACCTTCGGGTACAGAGTTCTGACCTTGTGAAAGTAGAGACAATTAGCTTTTCATAGAATTAAAGTTTGCTCAATTTGGACTTCAATTGAACTTATTATAATTATTTAAAAGTTCGAGTGACTGTGCAGATTTTTCTAAGGAAAGTGACTCTTCTTTCAAATTGATTCTTACTAATCCTTTTTTAGTTCTTAAGTGATATCAAAGAGTTTTCTAATCTACTTAAACATTTTCATTGTATAATCGTTTCTTATAAAATCTATTAACACTTGCTTTTAATGGATGACCCATGGGGGCTAACAAGTAGAGTGTTACACTTGCGATCACCACTTCCAAAGCTTGTGACCGTCATGTGTCGCTTTATGAACCTTGCGATCACAATTTCTAAGCTGGTTTATGTTTGTGTGGTATTTCAAATTAGAAAGAATTCCTTTTGTCTCACATTGGAAAAACATAAAGGGTTAGAGTTACATACATTATTCCACATTTTACTTGGGTAGTGAATATGGATTGACCCAAGGAAGCCAATCATGTTCACGAGAATAGGTCAAAGCTTAACTATTTTTGAAACTTGTTCCGAAAAATAGTTAATCGGACGCGTGTTGCGAGTTTTGTGCGAAAAAGGGTGCAAATCCCTAGTTTCGGACCTCGTGGGTGTGTATGCGATTCAACCTGGTTTTGCTAACTATGTTATTAAAAGTTTTATTTATTTGAAAAATATTTTGTAGAAAATCTAATTCCACTTTTTAAGCCTTTTTTCAAACCGTTTCACTAATTAAGCAATTAATGAATTTTTCAGAATTTCAAATATTACTTTATAGCCATTATCCACTAATTAAGCAATCTCTTAATTCTCATAATTAATTTTTTGACCGTTTAATTGTTTGATCAGTGCACAAAATCCCCTTTGATTCCTTTTAACAAGTTTTTCCTGGCTCTATAAATTGGTGGAATTTTTAGCTCAAAAGACAACCAAATGCATTCTCCTCCCTTCTCTTCTCTACAGATACGATATGTTAGAAGTTGTTCATGCATTCATTGTACTATGAGTGCACATATATATTGGATAGGTTGAGAATCCTGAAGAGTATTCTGCCATTATCCTCCTGCACCGAGTAATCATCTCCGAGGGGTGTAAAAATAATTTTAAGGAGAGTGTCGACAGCACATCTGTAACCATCAGTGACATTGTTATTTTCCATATAATTAATTTAATTTTCACTTTTTTCATTAACTGTCTAACAATCTTAAGAGTATTATAGATATTGCAATGTTAGCTGCGACCAAGGCTATGCCCGACGTGACAAAGATTGAACCCTTTAACAGTTCATTTTTTAAACATTGGCAACAGAAGACGAATCTGGTCTTGGATATCTCCAACGTCTAGTTTGACCTTACCACGCCTTGTCCCACTCCGAATCAAAAAATTATGAAAAGTTGTTCACTAAGTAGGATAGAGCTGATAAGGTCTGCAAAAGTATCATCTTAAACTCTTTTTCTAATGAACTCTTTGATGTTTACTGTGGTGCATATCACACACATGAAATTTGGAACACACTTGTTAAGAAGTATGTGATCGAATATACTGGAACTAAAAAAATATGATGTAGAAATTGTTTTTTAATTTTTAGATGAAAGATGACAAGGACATTTCAACTCAAATTTATGAGTTTCAAATCATTGCCCTTGAACTCAAGAGTGAAGGAATTGAACTGCCTTAAACATTCATTGTTGCTGCATTGATTGAAAAGTGTCCTAATAATTGGAGGGACTACAAGAACAATATGAAGCATTAAAGGAAATATATGACCCTCGGAGAAATCATGGTCTATGTTCAAATCGAAGAGAAAAGCAGACTGTTTAAAAAAGCTGAAAAGGCAAAGGAGATTGAACGAAAGCAAATGTTGTGATGCAAAGGCCTAGGAAAGGTACTGCAAAGCAAAAATACAAGCCAAGTGGCTCGCAGCACAAATCACATGGCAAGCAACGTAAGCCCCAAGGTAAGACTTTCAAAAAGAAAAGTAACTGTTAAGTTTGTGAAAAATCTGGACACCAAGAGCATCAGTGTAGACACATGAAGGGAAATGATAATTATATTAAACCAAGTGTCAACTTGGTTGAAGTAGATGTAATTGATGCAGTTATTTTTGAAGTGAAAGTAGTAGCAAGGGAGAAAGACTAGTTGGTAGACTCTGAAGCTACTAGGCACATCTGTGGAAACGGAAGTGCATTCATCTCCTACAATTCTATTAGAGCAAGTGAAGAAAGGTCTTTATGAGGGACTCAAGACCCTCACCTATTATTGGAAAGGGAAAAATTATGCATAAGCTAATCTCTGGAAAGATTCTTTCCCTAACCGATTTGCTCCATGTTCTAGAAATATGTTTGAACCTTGTGTCTATCTCACTTCTAATTAAGGTTGGGGTCAAGATTTTTTTTGAATCTGACAAATTGATCATGACTAAAAATAATGTCTTTGCTGGGAAGGGTTACTCCAACAGTTGGTATGGTTGGTTATGGCATGCTAATTTTTCATATATTAAGAAAATAAAAGAACAAGATTTAATTCCTGCCATGACCAGTAAAAATATAGATAAATGTCAAATATGTGCTGAAGAAACATTATCAAAAAAAGGATGTAAAAGCGTTGTCAGATAATCTGAGTTGCTTAGTCTAATCCATATAAACCTAGGTGACTTAAAGGATAATCCAACTAGAGGAGGCAAAAGATCTAATGGGGTGACAGAAAGGAAAAATAGAATTCTAAAGTATATGATGAATGCAATGCTAGTTAGTTCAGAATCACCTAACAACTTGTGGGGGAAGCAATCTTATTTGCATGTGAAGATCAAGTAGGTTTAGAACTTAAACCAAGAAGAAGTAAAAGACAAAGAAAAGTAGGTTTAGAACTTAAACCAAGAAGAAGTAAAAGACAAAGAAAAGCCACAAACCTAGGTGATGATTTTCACCTTCTTAATGGAAAAAGACCCTTTGACTTTTAAGAAAGCTGTGATTTCACCCGATGCTCCTTTTTGGAAAGAAGCTATTAATAGTAAAATTGAATCCATGATGGCTAATCACACTTGGGAGTTGGTAGATCTACCTCCAGGAACAAAACTAATTGGATACAAATGGATATTTAAAATAAAATTGAAACCTAGTGAGTCTATAGATAAATTCAAAGCTCGTTTACTGGTAAAGGGATTCTCTCAAAAAAAAGATATAAATTACTTTGATACTTATGCACCTGTAACTAGAATTTCTTCTATAAGAGTTCAGATTGCACTAGCATTCATATTTAATCTTGTGATTCACCAAATGAATGTCAAAAATACTTTCTTAAATGGCGATCTAGAAAAAAAAATCTATATGGAATAACCAGGAAGTTGTGTTGTTATGGGCAAAAAAAATAAAATGTGCAAATTAGTCAAGTCTTTATATGGATTAAAACAAGCACCTAAACAATGGCATGAGAAATTTGACTCTGTACTCATTTCTAATGGATTCACTATTAATGATGTTGATCGATGTATTTATTGCAAAGTCTATGATGGTTTTGTTGTCATTTTATGTCTTTACGTAGATGCCATGCTTATATATGGAACATGCTTGGATGTTGTGATTAAAACTAAATGCATGTTGTCATGCCCTGGTTTTGTAACAATGGAAACCTATGCAATTTACTAGAAAAGAACCCAAAAAGAGAAAGGTTTCAGCTAGACTAGAACATGGGGATCAAAGGAACACCCACCAAAACCATCTTTGAAGGAATCATTTGAAAATGAGTCATCAAACCAAAAGGAAAAAGGGCCTCCAAAATCAAGGTTTGAAGTAAAAAGGTACACAAAAGAAGGTCTAAAACCTTGAGTAAACCCCCCTTTGAAAATTAGGCTCCAAAACAGAAAGGGTGAAAAATCTATCGCACAGTCAAACTGCTCGATCGGTCCTTCACTGCTTGCAGTAGTTTCAGCCCTGCGCTGAGAAATCGAGGGGTACCTTTGATAGCTCGTTAGACCATTCGATCGGTCCATCGAGCAGTCCAGCTCTGGACTCCTTTCTCAAGCTTAGTTTCCAAAAAATTAGCTTCCACTTCAAAACATTCGTCGAAATAAGCCTTCCAAACAACCAATTTTATAGATATAAGACGAAAGGAATAAGAGAACTTCTCTAAACTCCAAAGAAACAATCATTTTCCCATGGAATAGCATTCAAAACGATCTCAAACGTCCTCTCATGCATACAAAACATGTGTTCTTAGCCTTACGACCTTACAACCAAGGTTGTTCCAAAAAGTATTACATTGTTACAACTTTAACCTTCAAAAGATATCACAATAAATAAAATGTAATTCTATCAACATCTACAAAAAGGTCCATCAACTGCATTCCTCAATCCATAGTCTTCTTCCCATTATCACTTAAAATGATTTATACAACATGAGCCGAAACTCGTAGAAAATAGACTATATACGAATAAATGCATAACATGCGATGATGATTATGTGAATGCACAATAAATTTGTATCCAAAAACCAAATTCACCTTTCTAGTAAATTCTCATTTACATCACCGATTTTCCTTTCTCACCAAAACCAATACATGTCATAGTTAGTTCATGAGTTTCGTCTTCTCAACCCCAACATAATTGCCATGATTTCTCATTTCATTTCCACAATATAACTATTTTTAAGATTTTCTAAAATCTCACATTTATTAACGACATCACATGATTTTACAATCCCAGTTTGATCCACAGATTTAATTAAGTACCAAATTCGGACGACGCCTATCGATCCAGGTGTATTTATTACCATCGGGTCACGTAAGGTCTAATGGATAAATACCAATTCTATAACCCAATACAAAGAGCATATATTTTTTATTTTTCTCGAAAACATCGATAGATAGGTCACCCAAGAGCACGCTTTTACGGGGATTAACCCGAAAGAAGGGCCTACCTTACATTGTACAAATTTTTGATTTTTCACCAAGGAGTTACTCAAGCTCAAACTTAAATATTCATTCCAATCCCATGGTACCTAAATTAAGTCATTTACATTTGAACCAACGCTAATCCAACTTTTAACCCGGTTCCTCTCGTCATACCCAATACCATTAAGGTTTCAATTATCGACAATTCAAATATCTTTATCATTCTTGTATTTGAACTAATATAGTTAGATACAATCAAATTCCATATCTCATGCTTTGATACACATCTAAGAATTCATAAAATTTATTCAAAATTCTCAACAATAACATTATGCCTTTTTCACCCATCCCCAAGATTCATGGAATTAACTTCTTAATAGGTTGATACAAATCCCAATTTATCAAAATTTTAACCAATTTCATTATTCGAGTCCAACAACCAAAAAAACCCTTAAATCTCCATGATTTTGACAATAATCAAACCATAATCTTCCAAAATACAAGTTAAATGTTCTCACATGAAAATATCAAGATTAAACCGCCACAAATAACCCAAAACCACAACATTTAACATGTTCTAGCTCTGAACCCCAACCTAGGGTTTCAAAACACAAGTTTTTCATGTTTTCATGAAAGATCTCAAGACATACAACTCATATAAAATAAGTTTTCATAGATAGTTATAGATCCTACCTTTTAGATACATAATCAACTTGAATTCAACCCTAACAAGTTCCAATCCACCAAATCTCCAACCATGTGATGAAGGAGAAGCTTCCAACGCGTGTCGTCACTCTCCAACGGGTGTTCACTCGGAAGAGAGGCAAGAAATCTACTCCAAAGAAGCAAGGAAGGCTCCAAGATACCACTAGATCATCCTTAGGGCTCAAATGTTGTTCTAGAGAGAGATGATGAGAATGAGACTTGAAACCTTAAATCCCAAACTGAAAACACCCTTTTATCACAGACCGCTCGAGCGGTCTTTTGCTGAAGGCATTCCAAGGAAAGAAAATGTATACGTAATCCAAATTTTATCCCGATGCCTCGAGGTTTGTTTATTCAACCCATCAAGATTATTTTTATACATTGTCAAGAACATAACTATCTTCATCAATCATTAACATGATCAAATTTTTAATTCTTCCCCACAATTAAACATTCAATTATATACCACCAAACAAATCGTAACAAGTTTTGATTAATCTTTTTAAATTACAAAGGACCGGATCCTTACACATATTGACATCTAATTTGTCACGAAAGATATGGGAGAAGCTAATGTGATCTTTGGAATTCAAATATTAAAAATTAAAAATGGCCTAATTCTTTCACAAGCACACTACACTGAAAAATTGCTTAAGAAATTTAGACATTTTGATATTAAACCTGTGTGTACACCATATAATTGTACTGTTCATCTTCGAAAGAACAAGGGTACTTGTGTAGCTCAATCTGAATATGCACAAATCACTGGCAATTTGATGTATTTGATGAACTGTACTAGACCTAACATTGCTTATGTTGTAAATAAACTAAGCAGGTACACACACAAACCGAGTAAGGAATATTTGAATGCTATATCTAGATTAATAAAATACCTGAGAGGAACTATGGACTTTGGCTTAAATTGTTGTGGATTTCCCGCTGTATTTGAAGGGTACAGTGATGATAACTGGATCTCTAGTTCAGACAAGACAAAATTCACAAGCGGGTATGTATTCACTCTAGATGGAGGTGCTGTCTCTTGGTAATCTACCAAGCAAACTTGCACTGCTTGATCCACTATGGAATCCAAATTTATTGACTTGAAAAAGGTAGGATCTAAGGCATATATGCCTAAGACATAACATTGTGAAGCAGCTGCTGGGTGATGGGATTATATCCCTAGCCTTTGTGAGGTCAGAGAGAAACTTTGCTAACCCTCTAACAAAACCACTAAGCAAGAAGCTAATGTATCAAACATCGAGGGAGTGGGATTAATATCCATTTCTGAGGTTAACAGCAATGGTAACCCAACCTTTATGATTGGAGAACCCATAAAATAGGTTCATATGGATAATAACAAAATATTGGTTGACATGGATAAACACTATCATTAATCTATCCCTCCATATGGTATAGATAGTGCAAGACTACGACATATGAGGTTGAGCAATAGCTCTTAATGAATTCATTGTTCAAGATTGGATGGTGTATTAGTTGCAGTATACACTTAATGAATTCACCTATATGGGTGTGGAAGTTAGGACGCTTCCTATAAGAATTCGGACAAATTCTATAGAGCACTCATGAAATCCAAGTAAGGCGCTTGACCTATTCATGCCAACCGCAGATGAACAGCTTTTGATAAGAGAATATGCTATGAGTACTTGGTATATTTGATCTACAATCGGGAACTAGGTTCATAGAAGTTCAGTTTTACCAACTTTTTGGAGACCATATCCTCGTAGCCCAAGTCATTGGTACTCATACTCCAAAAGACACCAATGGTGACGTAGTGCACTTTCTATAGATCGTATTCAATTCTTTCCCCTCCTTCTTTCTTATTTTGTCATATGTGGGGGATTGTTGGTGTTTGTATTTTAAATAAAAAAGAACTCCTTTTGTCTCACATTAGAAAAACACAAAGGGTTTGAGTTACATATATTATTCCATACTTCACTTGGATAGTAAATATGGATTGACCCAAGGAAACCCAACGTGTGCACAAGAATGGGTCAAAACCCAACTATTTCTAAAACTTGGCCCAAAAAATAGTTAACCGAGCACGCATTGCGAGTTTCGCACATGGGGTGCAAATCCCCAATTTCGTTCTCGTAGGTGTCTGTGCGATTTGGTCTAGTTTTGCTAAATATCTTATTAAAAGTTTTATTTAATGAGAAAATATTTTGCAAAAAATTTGGTTCCACTTTTTAAGCCTTTCTTCAAATCGTTAAGCTAATCAAGCAATTCATTTAGAGTTTTAGTAATTACTTTGTAGCTGTTATCCACTAATTAAGCAATCTCTTAATTCTCACAATTAATTTTTTGCCCGTTTAATTGCTTGATCATTGTATGTAGCGCCCTAGTCCCGTTTTAATATAATTCTAATATATTTTTGGAAACCAACCCAAAGTGAAAGCCTTCTCTTCGGAAACCATACCTTTAAACAACTCATTTAGGTCCAAATCTCCTTTAAGAACAACTTAATTTTAATCATACATCTGCAAAATACATCCAACAAGCCCCGCTTGAGCGGGCTCCTGACCGCTCGAGCGGTCAGACACCCGAGACCTCCTTTCTCAAAACTGTGAGAATTCTTCTAAGATCGAGAATAACAACCATTTCTTCCCTTCTTGGAATATGAATTCAAACTCCTAAAACAAGCTTTTAAATACTCATAAAAACTTAAAATATCCAACCTTGCTATGAAAAAAGTAAGATTCCAACTTCATCAATAATGATCACCATAAATCGGAGTTAAAGCATTCCACCATTATATAATAAACAGCTTCACATGCATGTACATCATGAATATATGGCTCTAAGGCCTTACAACACGGGTATTCTAACCTCCAATTACAATATTCCGAATATTCAAAAACAGAAATTACTCCTTTTACAATTCCATTTCTCAAAATAATTATCTAAAAGAAATATAACTCTACTCATAACGTCAAGGGTCCGACAATAGTCACCTCAGTCCGAAGTTTTCTTCCCACTACCACCTGAAATGTCGTTAAACAACATGAGCCGAAACTCGTAGGAACAAGACTAACCTCGAATACATGCATGATATACGAGGGTGGTTATGTAAGATATATGCACACGTAGTTTAATCAAGACATATCGTTTGTTCCCAAGTAAATTTTCATTACATAACCGATCTTTATATAAAAAGGGTTATTGTTCCATACTCCATGATTTCCATGAAATCATTTCATTTTACCATTCTTAATTAACCGAACACACTTTACCTCTATTCATCAACCCCACATGTTTTCCATTTCACAATCTTTTCCGTCTCTTTAATCAAGACTTCTCTAACCCAATTCCCTTATCATTTCCCCTTAACCCAACACGTTTTACCGTTTTGTTTCTTTTCCCACTTAAATTTTTACCAACCCAATTATTTACAACGCACACAGCAACACATGCCAACACATATACTAACACACGCCAACACACACGCTTGTCGGCCTTTTCACATTTTACCAATTCTTGGTTCAAAACATAGGCACCGGCGTTGGACGAGCGTATAGACCCCCGTAACGTTACACTCAACCTGGGCACACACGCCCCTTAAAGTAACGGAACGTGCTATACCCTGACATGACTCGTCCTTTCCTGGTTGCTAGCCGGTGGGTAGAGAACCCAATCTGCGCAGTTTTTCAAATTTTCACTAAGGAGCAACTCGTGCCTAACCTTAAACGATCCCTTGGATCCACAAACCGGTCCTTTTTATCATATCATAAAATAACACACACATGTGAGTCCAACCCAAATGGTTCCTCTCCCCAAACCCATATCACATACACATGCGAGTCTAACCCTGAAGGTTCCTCTCGCCAAACCCACATCACACACACGCGAGTCCAACCCTGAAGGTTCCTCTCGCCAAACCCACATCATTACATATTTCCATTATGCACATTTTTCATTGTTT
>JAULJZ010150935.1:0-30518 GCA_032270985.1 Heliamphora pulchella | reverse complement strand
TATACATACATTACTCATAAAGATTCTCATAAAATAGAAAACTAATTTTATTAAAATAAAATTAAATACTAAAAACACAGTTTTCTGTATACCAACCCTAACAATCTCCCACATATACTCAAAACTATGCTGCCATACATCTGACTCCCATGCTCTCTACATGACTATCAAAAGTCTTAGCCGATAAGCTTTTTGTAAAGGATCTGCAAGGTTGTCTCCTGATGCAAGCACTATATCTGATTAAAAATCTGAGTCTGTATACCTCAAAGGTACTAGACTGTCTGTCTGGTAAACCAACATATAATAATCCTTAGTCCTTTTCAGGTACTTGATTATATTATTTATCGCAGTCCAATGCTCTTGTCCTGGGTTAGACTGATATCTGCTAACCATGCCAACGGCAAAGCAGATGTCAGGTCTAGTGCAAAGCATAACATCTATGAGGCTTCCTACTGTCGAAGTATAAGGAATCGTCTTCATCTTCTCTATCTCATCAGGTGTCTTAGGACACTGATCCTTGAATAGAGTGATACCATGCCTGAAAGGGAGAAACCCTTTCTTGGAATCCTGCATGCTAAAACAAGCAAGGATATCATCGATATGCTTTGCTTGTGATAAGCCCAACATTCTATGTTTTCGATCTCGCATAAGTTTGATCCCGAGGATGTGACTGGCTTCTCCCAAGTCCTTCATATCGAACTATCCAGATAACCATACTTTAATCGTAGATAATGCCCCCACATCATTTTCGTTGAACAAGATATCGTCTACGTAAAGTACTAAGAAGATCACCACGCTTTTGTCACGCTTCTTGTACACATAGGACTCATCTGGACTTTGATCAAAATCATAAGATTTTATAGCTTGATCAAACTGAGTGTTCTAAGACCTCGATGCCTACTTAAGTCCATAAATAGATCTCTTAATCTTGCACAACATGTGCTCCTGGCCCTTTGCAATAAATTCGTCTGGTTGTTTCATATAGATACACTCGTCAAGACTTCCGTTAAAAAAAACTTGTCTTGACGTCCATTTGCCAGATTTCGTAATCGAAATGTGTAAAAATGGATAAGAGAATCCGGATAGATCTAAGCATGGCTACCTGCAAAAAGATTTTCTTATACTCGATCCATTCTTTCTGAGTGAACCCTTTAGCAACAAGCCTAGCTTTAAAGATTTCAACCTTCTCGTCTACTCCTCTCTTCTTCTTGTAGATCCACTTGCATCCAATGAATTTTATCACTTCGGATAGTTCTACAAGTTTTCAGACCTGATTGGAATACATAGATTCTATCTCTGAATTCATAGCTCTTTGCCAAATATCTGCATCTTTGTCTTGTAGTGCTTCATTGTAGTTACATGGCTCGGTATCCAGTTCTATCGGGATCCTGTCAAATGACTCTCCTAAGAACATATACTGGTCAGGTTGATGAACAACCCTCCCACTACAACGAGGCACTACCTGTGTTTGTGTACTAGCAATAACAGGCTGTGCAGAATCTGAACCCTATGCATCAACACCCTGTTCTTGATTTGCACCTGTTCCGATAATCCTCCCACCACGACGAGGTAATGGAATATCAGTGACTTGTGGTTCCTCTTCCATTCTACTGGTATTTTCTCTCAGTTCTTCCAGAACAATTTTGCTTTTGGGCCTGTGATCCATAATATAATCCTCTTCTAAGAATCGGGTATTAGTGCTAACAATGACCTTCTGATCCTTAGGGTTATAAAATAGACCATCCTTCGTTCCCTTGGAATATCCCACAAAAAAAGAGACTTCCGTCCTCGGTTCCAACTTACCCGCATTCTCTTTCAGCACATGTGCTGGATCCCCAAATTCGAATGTGTTTTAGACTAAGCTTACGCCCGGACCACAATTCTGCGAGAGTAGAAGGTATTAACTTAGAAGGTACCAAGTTCAGAATGTAAGTTGCTGTTTCTAAAGCGAGTTTCCAAAACGAATCTGGTAAACCTGAATAACTTATCATTGACCTTACCATTTTCATAAGAGTTCTATTCCTTCTTTCTGCTACACCATTCTGCTGTGGAGTGCCAAGTGCAGTCAACTGGGATGTAATCCTTTCTGATGATAAGTAGTCCTTAAACTCTCCAAAGAGGTATTCCCCACCACGGTCGGATCGTAGTGATTTGATACTTTAATCCTGACCCAAACACTTCTCCGCCTCTGTCTTGAATTTTTTAAATTTCTCAAAACATTCAGACTTACGGTGTATCAGGTAAATGTATCTATACCTTGAGTAGTCATTAATGAAACTGATGAAGTACTCAAAGCCATCTCTAGCTCGAATTGTCATAGGACCACACACATCAGAATGAATCAGCTCAAACAGTTCTTTAACTCTATAGCCTTTAGCCGAAAATGGCATCTTGGTCATCTTACCATCTAAGCAAGATTCACAAGCTGGAAGTGCTTTCACTTCCAATGAACTCAAAGGTCCATCTGCTACCAGTCTGTTTATCCTTTTTAGATTAATATGACCTAAGCGTAAGTGCTAAAGAAACGTTTGGTTCATTAAAGAAGAAAACTTTCTCTTATATGGTAATTTAGATGTATTATTCATTTTAGTTAGTTGCAGTGTAGGAGAGATTAGAGTAATAATAAAGATCATCCACCAATGTACTAGAACAGATAACTTGCTTATTATCCTTAATAATCACAGAGTTATTAAAATAAACAAAATATCCGTCTTTAGCTAATCTAGAAACGAAAACTAAGTTTCTTCTAATTGCAGGTACATAAAGACAATCTCTCAATATTAAAACTCGATCTTTACCAAAACTGAGAGTGACATCTCTTACTGCAACTACTGTTACCTTTGTAATATTATCCATATGCAGGTAAATCTCCCCATCACTAAGTTGTTGGGTTTCCTAGAACTCTTGTAATGAATTGCAGACATGATTAGTGGCTCCCGTATCTACACACTAGGTACCGGTAGATAACACCGCTAAATATATTTTCACAACCAGTGAGCAGAAATTACCCTGTTTGTTCTTCCTTCTGAGAAATACTGGACATAGCTTTTTCCAGTGCCGGGTCTGGTTGCAGTGAAAACATCTGCCTTTCGACTTTTTCACACCAGTCTGTGGCCCACTAATTACCCTAGAAACTATGTCTCTCTATTTTTGATCATTTTTCTTCTTCATGCCTTTCGGCCCAGAGAAAGAACCTTTTTCGGAAATAAACAAATTTCCTGGTATTGAAGAAATACCATTTGTAGTTAAAGTTATATCCAAATTACATTTTCAGTCAACAAAATTTGGTTCCGTAAGTTTATTTTTTTTAGTATTCAAGCGAATGGGTTGAAATCCATTTTAATCCTGAGAATCACATAATTAAATAAAACCTTTAATTATGATGAGCAAAACTTTGAATTCATTTTAATTTGGTTTTCTTTCTACCATTTTAAAATTAATTCGCCAGCAGCCTGGTTACCTAAGAATAACACACCACGATGGGTGGACGTCTACTATTCTTCATAAGACCAGACAGGCCGATTTCTTTTAATTTTACTATTTATGCAACTGACCATGCCAAATAAAATTAAATAGCTGACATAGTTTCGGTCCAGTATATAATAGCAGTGACTCAGATGGAGAGGATACTATTATATACAACTAAGTGTTAACCATCACCTAATTCCAAATTAATCGCTTCGCAATGAACCCTTCAGATGGAGAAATAATCCACACTGACAATTATCTAGAATTATCTCTAAAGGAGATTTGTACTGGCGATACCGCAATTAATCTGTCCGATGGGGAGAAAGACCTTATTGCCAACACGCAGGGTTTAATTGCATCGCTTACAAACTGGTGATAAAGACCGCGGAATTTATTTGTGAATAAATTCTCTCTCCCACTTAGATTTTTAAAATATTTTTTGGAGTTATAAAAATTCGTTTAATTAAAATAAATTTATAATTTCGAAAATCACACGATCTGAAAGATTTAAATATCTTTCCGTGTACACGATTATAAAGATTCTGGTTTATCAAATCATCTTTTGAAAGTCACACGATCTGAAAGAATCAAACATCTTTCCGTGTACACGATTCTAAATATTCTGATTTATCAAATCATCTTTTTGTGTTTAAATGCGTAACAAATAAAATTTAATAAATGCACAGTTTTTTCTCTAGCTTTTCAGCTAAGGTTGTGATTAATGGTATTTATTTATTTTATTTTTCGTTCCACATTTTTTGAAAAATAATAATTTATTTCGATTAAACATTTTTTCATTTAATTAATTCAAAATTTGAAATTAATTCTCACGTTTTTCTAAAATATCTGATTTAAAAAAAATCTTAAACGTGATATTTTGTAAAAAAATAAAATATTTAAAATTTTTTCATTTAATTAAAATTAATTAATTAAAAAAACTTAATTTTATTTTTAATTACAAAATATTTTAATTAAAATCGAATTTTTGAATTAATTAAATTAACAGAATAAATAAAATCAATATATATTATCCACGCAATTAAAATATAAAATAAATGTAAAATAAATATAAATTACAGTTTTATAATTCGATTGAAACTCTAAAAAGTTTGAGTCTCCTGTTAATCGAAGAATTTCTGTTCACTTCAACAAGCCAAACGGAACCCATTCTTTGTAAAAACAAGGAATCCCAAACAGAATCTCATTGGTGCTGTTGCGTTTGGAAATTGCTGCTGGATTTGTGCCATGTTTAGTGCGGTTTGGAAACCAAAACAGTTTGAAATCCTTTTTGTTTAGAATTGTAAACCACCTAGGATTGCTTTGAAACCGGTTGGAAAGCTTAAAAAAACGCAGCACCGTTTGCTGTTGCGCCGCTTGGACCGAAATCAGCACTGTTTGAAAACTGTTTGGAAAGCCTGTTGCCGTTTGGAATTTTGAGCCGCAGAGATTAGCGCCGTGTTTGGCGCCGGTAAAACAGCACTTGCTGTATGTACTTTGTGATTGGATGGTGCGACAGCTTGCAGCGCCACGGTGCTTGGCAATTGCGAACTCCAAAGCTGCCGCTTGGAAGACCAGTAGTGTTAGGCTGCGTTTGGCTTTGCACCGAACAGTGTTCTTCTTGTTTCTCCCCTTTTTTTTTTTTTTTTGATTATCCAGAAAAAAAACTGGAGAGAAAAAAATTGCAAAGCAATAAAAAAATTTCGCAGTTAAAAATCACCGAAGCCACCGCTGATTGCCGTTGCCAACCACCGCCGTTTCTTCCATGCCTGTTCTTATTTTTTCTTTCTAATAAACTAGAAAAAAAATTTAAAGAACATAAAATAAACTTATGTCCCGTAAACTCACATTCAATCTAAAAAACTTAATTTATCACGGTCAACCCTCGTAATTAAAAAAAAAATCATCATTCACGCATTCAATCAAACATAAAAATAAAAAATGATCATAAAATTGGGATTAGAACACCTACAAAATAAAATTAGCAACAGTTCTAAAACTGTACGACCCCGATAACCGTAAACAAAAAATAAAACGGCTCTGAAACCAATTTATTGGAAGCAAAACTGCTAAGATTATTGTTTTTGTAAAACGATTTTCGATAAAAAATTAATTAGATGGGCAAACGCCGAAACGGGCTCTAGATAAAAATTTTGATGTCGAACGATAAAAAATAAACCCGTGTAATCAAAGTTAATTTAGAAGAATACCTCTTATAAATCTAATCTTCAACTACGACTTGATTCCGAATTGAAGCTCCGGTCAAATCTTCTACTATATTCCCTTACGCGATTCTCGAACGTAGTGTGGGCTACGATCCTCCGAGAACTCGTACCGATAGAACCCCGATATATTTAAGTCTTGAAAGACAAAAATAATATCTCAATAATGATATATGAGATATGAACTATCTGATATATGATGTATCAATCTCAAACTGGGTCAGCCTACCCGCGTATATGTAGGGCTACAGTAGGGACCTATGGAGTAATTATGAGTAAGATTTTTAGTAGAACACAAACACGTACCAGCGGTTTCTATAATTAAAGAAAGACGCATAGCGGTATCTGTAATTATGGAAAATCAGTAGCGATTTTTGCAATTTTCATAAAACACCGAATTACAGTTCACACCACTAAAGAACTGTAATTACACTCTGACCCATAATCTCAAGACCTTTTGCATTGAGCTCCTTTTATTAAATGTTTACTATTTCTCCCCACGTTAAGATTTCGATACTAGCCAATTAAATTAATTACTTACAATTTAATTTAATCGGCATCTTGATATTCGTTAAGCCCTTCCGCTTAACTTGTTTGACCACTGAATAATTAAATCCACCTGTAGGGTTTGGTCCGGTTAAAACTTATAAGTATCTTTAAGGGAGTATCGTCAATTCCGATCATTCGAGACGTGAATTCCGTCAATAATTAATATTTGTCATATAAATAATACCGCTATCCAACTCACCGAGAATATAGACCCATATAAGATCGCACCCTCTAATGAATCAAAATAACGAATATTAAATATATGCAAATCAATAATTATTTCAAGATTAACAGGATAAGTACTATTCATAATAATCTAGGGGTATGAATTAATTTATATAGTCAATAGTCAGTACTAAATTAATTACCCCAGATGCTATTATCTGTTCCCGTAACCAAGACAGGCCTACTAAAACTCTGTACCACAGTCATACCGATGGTATGTTCATTTTCATCTAAACTGTGAATATAAAACTTATATTCTGTAAGAACCTAAAATATGATCTTCTGTGTGTGCTGTATTCTACACACCAGATTAAATACTATACAGAATATCGAGTATCCATGTATAACAAAGAAATGATATACATACATTGCTCATAAAGATTCTCATAAAATGGAAGACTAATTTTATTAAAATAAAATTAAATACTAAAAATATGATTTTCAGTATATCAACCCTAACACAAGGGAGGTATCCACCATGGCACAGTTTGAAGAACTTTTTATTTAAAAGTACTTCCCTGACATTTTGAAGTAAGACATGATTAGGCAGTTTCTAGAATTAAAGTAGAACATACTAACGGTATCTCAGTGCGCCGCTAGATTTGTAGAATTAGGGAGGCATGTCACCGCCCTTGTCCTAGACGAGATCTCCCAAGCCCGATGATTTGAATGGGGCTTAGAACCAGTAGTGCGAGGGTGCCTAGTGGGCTTGCGTCTACCCACCTATGCAGAAGTTGTGGATACCGCTCTACTTCTGAAACGAGATTTATTAGATTCCAGAAAGATCTTCCAAGACAGGGTAGAATCCTCAAAGGGAGGACCAGTGTGTAACCAGGCTAACTAAAGGGGGAACGATTAGGGAAATTGGTAGAACCGGGCCTAGTAGCAGCCGTAGCAGCAGTACCAGTAGTAATACCACCAATAGTATCAACAACTGTAACAACCACAGCAAAGAGGACAATGCTTGCCAAATCAACACCCAAAACAGGCAATGAACCGACCGCCGCACGGAGGAAGACAAGTCAGGAATGCTAACCAAGGTCCCAGGGGACCTCGACAGCAACAAGCTAGAAATGGGAACCACAATGGTGGAGGAAGGGTTTTCGCCATCCAGGGGCATGAGGAGGAGGATTACTAGGTCATCTTGTTGGGGCAAACTGTCAAGATCCTAAGATTATATCTATAATTTTAGTCAAAAAATAACTGGATGGGCAAACGCCAAAACAGGCTCCAGATTAAAACTTTTGATATCGATCAATTAAAATAAAACTCTGTAATACTCCCAAAGTTAGTTTTAGGATTATACCTTTCGAAATCTGGTTGGATGATTTCGGTTGTTGCAACGATTTCTAGTCAATAATTCACCGCAGTTTTTGATTTCTAGTCAAATTTTCGGCACAAATCTTTTGCTGTATTCCCAAATGCCAAACACGAACAACCAGTGGACTTTGATCTATCGTGTTCTTCAAAACCTGTCTAGTCGCTTGCTCTTTGAATTCACAAGATGTGGAAATCATAGAACATTATATGGAATTTTTGGCGGCTAGGTTTTATGATAGCATATAAATAGGTTACAACAGGGAGCTATAGAGTAAATAAGACATGAGCTTTCAATGTAATTATAAAATTCTACCTCAACCTAGAAGTAATTTCATAAAAACATAAATTATAATTCATTCTACTAAAAAATTATAATTGTATTCCCAGCCTTATTCTCAAAACTATAGTATTCGAGCTTCTGTTATTAATTGCTTATTTATTCTTCTCATGTTAAGATTACAGATACCCACCAATTAAATTAAATTACTGACAATTATATGTAATTGATTTTCTTCAAAAATTCTTTAAGCCCTTCCGCTTAACTTATTTGACTGTCGGAGTATAAAATTCACCTGTAGGGATTGCCTCGGTCAAAACTTATAAACTTTTTTAAGGGGGTATCATCAATCCCAATGATTCGGAACGTGGATTCCTTCAATAATTAATATCCACCATATAATTAATATCGCTATCCAACTCACTGAGATTATAGACCCATACAAGATCGCACCCTCTATTGAATCAAAATAACGAATAGTAAATATACTTGAATAATAATTATTTCGGGATTAAGAACATAAGAATTCATAATAACCATAGGGCGTAAATTAATTTATGAAGTCAGTATAAAATTAATTACTCTAACTTGATTCTGTTCAATACACACAAAGTGTACTATCACAATTAGTCGGAACAATTGTTGAAACAATTATCGATCCCTGTAATCAAGACTGATCTACTAAAATATTATGCTACAGTCATACCGATGGTGTGTCCAATTTCAAAACTATGAATTAAAAACTTATATTCTGCAAAAATTGATAATCTGGTCTTCCGTGTGTAAGCCGAACTCTATACACCAGATTAAATACCGTGCAAAATAAAAGATACCAATGCATAATAGTAAATAAATAATGAAAGTGCATACATTGCTCATTAAGATTCTCAAATGAAAAAACTAATTTTATTAAAATAAAATAAAATAAAATACTAAAATCTAAAATCATAAATTTTAGTATACAACTCTAATAATCTTTCATTTATACTCAAACCATGCTGCTATACATCTGATTCCTATGCCCTCTACATGACTGTCAAAAGTTTTAGCTGGTAAGTTTTTTGTAAAAAGATCTGCAAGTTTATCTCCTGATGCAATTTTGGTCACATCAATATCACCTCTCTGTACAACCTCTCGTATTAGGTGATATTTATGCTTAATGTGCTTTCTTTTCTTGTGGGCACTTGGTTCCTTCGAGTTGGTAACCGCTCCGTTATTGTCACAATAAAGTGTAATAGCCGACTGTACTGAAGGCACCACATCCAAATCTAGTAAGAAGTTCCTGAGTCAAACGGCCTCCTTTGCTATTTCAGAAGCTACCATGTACTCGGTCTCCATGGTGAAGTCAACAATGCAAGACTACTTGATACTCCTCCAATTAAGGCTCTACCTCCCAAGGTAAACATACATCTCGAGATAGACTTTTAGGAATCTTTATCTGATTAAAAATTCAAGTCTGTGTACCCCCAAAGTACTAGACCATCTACATGGTAAATCAATATATAATTCATAGTCATTTTCAAGTACTTAATTATATAATTTATCGCTGTCTAATGCTCCTGTCCCAAATTAGACTGATATCTGTTAATCATGCCAACGAAAAAATAGATGTCGGATCTAGTGCCAAAGCATAGCATACATGGGGCTTCCTACTGTTGAAATATAAGGAACCGCATTCGTCTTTTCTATCTAATCAGGTGTCTTAAGGCACTTATTATTGGATAAAGTAATTTCATACCTGAAAGAGAGAAACATTTTCTTAGAATCTTGCATGCTAAAACGAGCAAAGACTGCATCGATATAAGTGGCTTGTGATAAGTCTAACATTCTTTGTTTTCGATCTTGCATAAGCTTGATCTCAATGATGTGACTGGCTTCTCCCAAGTCTTTCATATCAAATTGGTCGGATAACCATGCCTTCACCAAATTTCTGTACAATTTCTTGTATCAGGTGCTACTTACGTTCAATGTGATTTTCTTTCTTATGGAATCTTGGTTACTTCGAGTTTGCAACAGCTCCGCTATTGTTACAATAAAGTGTAATAGCCGATTGAACAAAATGTACCATATCTAGATCCAAAAGGAAGTTCCTGAGCTAAACGGCCTCCTTGGCTGCTTCAAAAGCTGTTAGGTACTCGGCCTCTATGGTGGAATCTGCAGTGCAAGACTGTTTGATATTCCTCCAACTTATAGTTCCACCTCCTAAGGTAAACACATATCCTGAGGTAAACTTACGGAAATTCTTGTCAAACTAAAAATCTGAGCCCGTGTACCCTAAATGTACTAAACTATCTATCTGGTAAACTAACATATAACCCTTAGTCCTTTTAAGGTACTTGATTATATTTTTTACCGCAGTCCAATGCTCTTACCCTGGGTTAGACTGATATCTGCTAACCATACCAACGACAAAGCAAATGTCGGGCGTAGTGCAAAAAATAGCATACATGAGGCTTCCTACGCCGAACCATAAAGAACTGTCTTCATCTTCTCTATCTCATCAGGTGTCTTAAGACACTGATATTTGAATAGAGTGATTCCATGTCCAAAATGAAAAAAAACTATTTCTTGAAATCATACATGTTAAAATGAGCAAGAAGATCATCGATATACTTTGCTTGTGAAAAATCCAACATCATTTGTTTTCAATCTCGCACAAGTTTGATCCCAAGGATGTAACTGGATTTTTTCAAATCCTTCATATCTAACTGCCCAGATAACTATACTTTAATCGTAAATAATGCCCCCACATCATTTTCGATGAGTAAAATATCGTCTACATACAGTACTAGAAAGATCACCACGCTTCCGTCGCGCTTCATGTACACACAGGACTCATCTAGACTCTGATCAAAATCATGAGAGTTAATGGCTTGATCATACCAAGTGTTCTAAGACCTTGATGCCTCCTTAAGTCCATAAATAGATCTCTTAAGCTTACACAACATGTGTTCCTGACTCTTTGCAATGAATTCGTCTGGTTGTATCATATAGATACACTCATCAAGATTTTCGTTTAGTAAAGCTGTCTTGACATTCATTTGTCAAATTTCGTAATCGAAATGTGCGGTAATAGATAAGAAAATTCGAATAAACTTAAGTATAACTACAGGTGAAAAGGTTTTCTCATAATCGATCCCTTATTTTTGAGTGAACTCTTTAGCAACAAGCCTAGTTTTGAAGGTTTCAACCTTCCCGTCTACTCTTCTCTTCCTCTAGTAGATTCACTTGTATATAATGGATTTTATCCTTTTGGGTGGTTCTACACGTTCCCAGACCTGATTGAAATACATAGATTACATCTCTAAATTTATAGTCCTTTGCTAAATATCTACATCTTTGTCCTGAAGTACTTTATTGTAGTTATAGGGTTCGGTATCTAGTTCTATAGGGATCTTGTCAAAAGACTCTCCGAAGAACATATACCGTTCAGGCTGATGAACAACCCTTCAACTACGACGAGGCACTACTTGGGTTTGTGTACTAGTAGTAATACGCTGTGCAGAATCAGAACCTTGTGCATCAGCACCCTGTTCTTGATTTACACATGTCCCGATAATCCTCCAACTACGACGAGGTAAGGGAATATCAATGACTTGTTCTTCCGTTCTACTGATATTTTCTTTCAGTTCTTTTAGAACAATTTTGTTATTGGGCCTGTGGTCCATAATATAATTCTCTTCTAAGAATCGGGCATTGGTGCTAACAATGACTTTTTAATCCTTAAAATTATAAAATAAATCACCCTTCGTTCCTTTGGAATACGCCACAAAGAAATAAATTTCTGTCCTTAGTTTCAACTTACGTGCATTCTCTTTCAGCAGATGTGCTAGACACTTTCAAATCCAAATGTGCTTCAAACTAGGTTTACAGCTTATCCACAATTCTATGAGAGTAAAAGGTACTGATTTAGAAGGTACCATGTTCAGAATATAAGTCGTTGTCTCTAAAGCGAGTCCTCAAAACAAATCGGGTAACCTGAATAACTCATCATGGATCTTACCATATCTATAAAAGTCATATTCTTTCTTTTTGCTACATCATTCTACTGCGGAGTGCTAGGTGCAGTCAATTGGGATGATGACAAGTAGTCTTTAAACTCTCCAAAAATGTATTTTCCACCACAATCGGATCGTAGTAATTTGATACTTTAACCTAGACACTTCTCTGCCTCCACCTTGAATTCTTTGAATTTCTCAAAATATTCAGACTTACAGTGCATCTGGTAAATATATCCATACCTTAATTAGTCATCAATGAAACTAACGAAGTACCCAAAGCCACCTCTAGCCCGAATTGTCATAGGACCACACACATCAGAATGAATAAGCTCCGACGGTTCTTTAGCTCTATAGCCTTTGGCCTAAAAGGGCCTTTTGGTCATTTTACCTTTTAAGTAAATTTACAGACTGGAACTGTCTCCGCTTCTAATGAACTCAAAGGCTCATCTGCTACCAGTCTGTTTATTTTTTTTAGATTAATATAATACAAGCGTAAGTGCCAAAGATACATTTGGCTCATTAAAGAAGAAAACTTTCTCTTATATGATAAATTAGATGTGTTATTCAATTCAGTTAGTTGCAGTATAGGAGAGATAGGAGTAATAACAAAAAGATCATCTACTAATGTACCAGAACAGATAATCCGTTTATTTTTCTTAATAACCACAGAGTTCTTAAAATAAACCAAATATCTGTATTTAACCAATCTAAAAACGAAAACGAAGTTCTTTCTAATAGAAGGTACATAAAGACAATCTCTTAATATTAAAACCCAATCTCTACTAAAATTGAGAGTGACATTTCCCACTACAGCTACGTTACCTTTGTATTATTGTCCATATGTAGGTAAATCTCTTCATCACTAAGTTATTGGATTTTCTAGAATCCCTGCAATGAATTGAAAACATGATTAGTAATTCTCGTGTCTACACACGAGGTATCGATAGATAATACCGCTAAACATGTTTTCACAACTAGTGAACAGAAATTATCTCTTTGTTTTGCCTTCTAAGAAATATTGGACATAACTGTTTTTAGTATCGTGTCTAGTTGTAGTGAAAACATCTGTCTTTTGGCTTTTTTATACTAGTCTGTAGCCCACTAACTACCCTGAAAAGCGTGTCATCCTGTTTCTGAACTTTTTTCTTCTTTATACCTTTTGTCTTAGAGGAATAATCTTTTTAGGAATAATCTTTTTCAGAAACAAACACATTTCTTAATATTGAAGGAATACCATTGATAGTTAAAACTATATCCAAGTTATTTTTCCAGTCAACAAAATTTGATTCCGTAAGCTTGTTTTCTTTGAGTACTAAAGTGAGTGCGTTAAAAAATATTTTAGTACTGATAATTACATAATTAAAATACTGTTAATTATGATGAGCAAAACTTTGAATTCATTTTAATTTGATTCATTCTACTATTTTAAAATTAATTTACCAGCAGCCTGATAATCTGAGAATAACATTTCTCGATGGGAGGACGTCTACTATTCTTCATAAGACCAGACAAGCCAATTTTTTTAATTTTATTATCTAGACAACTGACCATGCTAAGTAAAATTAAATAGCTAACATAGTTTCAGTTCAGTATATAATAGCAGTGACTCAAATGGAGAGGATGTTATTATATGCAGGTAAATGTTAGCCATCACCTAATCCCAAATCAATCGCTTCCCAATGAACCCTTTAGATGGAGAAGTAATCTACACAAACAATTATCCAGAATTATCCCTAAAGGAGGTTTGTCCTGACGATATCGCAATTAATCTGTCCGTAGGGGAGGAATGCCTTACTGTCAATACGCAGGGTTTAATTGCATCGCCTATAAACTGGTGATGGAGACCGCAGAATTTATCTATGAATAAATTCTCTCTCCCACTTAGATTTGTAAAATATTTTTTAGAGTTATAAAATTTTGTTTAATTAAAATAAATTTATTGATTTCAAAAGCTAAATGATCTAAAAGAATCAAATATCTTTCCGTGTACACGATTTTAAAAATTCTGATTTAACAAACTATTTTTTCGTGTTTAAATGCGTAACAAATAAAATTTAATAAATATACGGTTTTTTCCTCACCTTTTTAGCTGTGGTAGTGATTAAAGACATTTATTTATTTTATTTTTCGTTTCGTATTTTTTGAAAAATAATAATTTATTTTGATTAAATATTTTTTTATTTAATTAATTTAAAATTTAGAATTAATTTTCACATTTTTTCAAAATATCCAATTTTATAAAAATAATCATCTTAAACATAATATTTTATAAAAATAAAATATCTAAAGTTTTTTTATTTAATTAAAATTAATTAATTAAAAAATTTTATTTTTATTTTTCATTACAAAATATTTTAATTAAAACCGAATTTTTGAATTAATTAAATTAACAGGATAAATAAAACTGATATGCAATCATTCACGCAACTCATATATATATAAACACGATGCATATATTCTGATTTTATGATCCAAGTGAAACACTAAAGCATTTCAGTCTTTCGAAGAGGATAAGCTATAATAATTCTCTTTTTATCTCTGATTCTTGTGTTCTGATTGCATCAAATTTTCTTAATACTATTTGATATATCAATAAGTATTAAATCAGTCCCGTATCTATCAAAAAATTAATACAAAATAGTCCCGGGAGAGAGAAATTACCGGCCCACCACCAGCTACCACTGGCGCCACCTAGCTGCCTTCTTTAGGCGGCTCCTGCCGCCTCATCCGAGCTTAATTTTCGACGAGTTTTATATTGCTGGAAAGCTCTCGCAATATGATATTTTTTTGTCAAAAAATATCTTGAAAAACTACCCGAAAAAAGTCCAGAAAACCAGCCTGAAACTGCAATTGTTGCACCACAGCGCTGCCGCCTAGAACCGCCAACTTTTCGAGGCTTTCTTGGCCTCTTCCTGAACTCCGTTTTTGACGTATTTTATACTGTTGAAAAGCTCTTACAAAGTAGAATCTTTTTGTCAAATAATCTACTCAAAAATAGCCCGAAAAACTATCTGGAAGCCACTGCTGCCACCCACCAGTGCCGCCGCCCGTTTGGTCTTTTTTCGATGGTTCATTGGTGCTGGTTTTTTTTGAAAAAATAGCTTAAATATCCAGTCACATGATGGTTAAAAAAATTCCCCGAAAATAGTGCCAAAATAGCCCCGAAAATAACCCCGAACCATGTCGTCGGGCACCACCGCCGGCCTGTTTGTCGCCTATTTGGATTGTATTTTTGGCTCGTTTTTTTTTCTATTTTTCGACAGTATTTTAAGGTATATTTTACTGCTATTTTATATTTAAAAATTACCTAAAAAATAGTTCCAAAAATAGCCAAAAAAATCATCAAAATCGATGCCGAAATGCCGCCGGCAAAGCCCCCAGAACCCTACTGTTTTGGTATTTTTCTCGCTATTTTTGACTTATTTTTATGTTGTTTTTTACACAAAAATACTGCAGAAAAACTCACCAAAAAAATTATTTTAAACCATTAAAAACTTACGGCGATCCGTCGCCCGTTAAAATCCCGAACCACTACTAGTGTCCATGCCGTTCTTCGTGTTCTTGGATATGTTCAATTTGTTCTTAAATAATCTAAACAGATATTTTAAAAATAAAAATTAAGTATTACACCGATCCTATGCCCTAAAAGCTCACATTCGATCTATTACGATCAGCCCCCGTAATTAAAAAAAATAATCATTATTCACACCATTCAGTCAAATATGAAAAATAAATGACGATCATAAAATTGAGATTAGAACGCCTGCAAAATAAAGTTAGCAACAGTTTTAAAACTACCTGACCTTGATAATCGTAAACAAAAAATAAAACAGTTCTGATATCAATTGTTGGAGGCAAGACTACTAAAATTATTATTTTTGCAAACGATTATTTCAAAAAATTAATTGGACGAGCAAACGCCGAAACGGGTTCTAGATAAAATTTTTGATGATGAACGATCAAAATAAAATTCGTGCATCCGAAATTAATTTAGAAGAATACATTTTTATCGGTAGAATTTTCAACTACGATTTGAATCCAAGTTGAAGCTTTTGTCAGATCTTCTACTGCATTCTTTTATACGATTTTTGAACGTAGTATAGGCTACGAACTATTGAGAACTCGTACCGACAAAACCTGGACATCTTTATTCTTAAAAGAAAAGTTATGAAACTGGTTCAATCTGCTCGCATATTTATAGAGCTACAGTAGGAACCTGGGCAGTAATTATGAGTAAAACTTCTAGTGGAACGCTAACACATATCAGCAATTTCTGCAATTAAGCAAACCTCATAGCGGTATCTGCAATTATGAAAAACTAGCAACGGTTTCTGTAATTTTTATAAAACACTGAATTACAGTTTACACTACTAAAGAAATATAATTGCTCTCTGACCAATAATTTCAAGACAATATTATATTAAGCTCATGTTATTAAATGCTTAACATTTGTCCTTACGTTAAGTCTCTCGATAGCCACTAATTAAATTTAATTACTGATACTTTAATTTAATTGGCATATTGGCAATCCTTAAGCTCTTTTGCTTAACTTATTTGACCGTTAGATAATTAAATTCACCTGTAAGGATTGGTCCGGCCAAAACTTATAAGCTTCCTTAAGAAGGTATCGTCTATCTCGATTTTTCAGAACGTAGATTTCGTCAATAATTAATATTCACCATATAAATAATACAACTATCCAACTCACCGGGAATATAGACCCATATAAGATCGCACCATTTAATGAATTAAAACAACGAATATTAAATATACGCAAATCGATAATTATTTTAGAATTAAGAGAATAAACACTATTCATAATAATCTTGGGGTGTGAATTAATTTATATAATCAGTATAAAATTTATTACCTTAAATGTCCCGTTCAATACCCCTGACCCGTTTTCTTTTTCGGCGTTTTCAGACGCGCGTTATGTGTTTATGTTGTAGCATGTTTTATATGCTTTTGATGTATGTTTGAGGGTAGAGATGCATGTGGGGAAGGTTCTGGGGGCCATGGGGTGTTACGGCGCGAATTTTGAAAATTTAAAAAAAAAATATTTTGGAGACCTATAAATATCTGGAGTTAGATATTTTCAAAAAATATTTTTCCAAAACTTAACTCCTAAGTTTTTTGTTTTTTCTCTCTACCTTCTCTCTAAGTTCTCGGGGGCCCGGGGATCGGTTTTCGATGATCAGACTGTGGATTCTTGGTATTGGCATTGAGGGCTACGCAACCATCTGGTCAGAATTTCATTCTGGCGAAGCTCAGTTTTGTACGTGGTTCGAGGCGTCGAGTTTTTAACTCACTAAGGTAAGATTCTAGACCTGTATGTAGTATAAGGGTGTCATGGGTAATCGGGTGTCTTTTTACTGGTTAGATCTCCGTAGATCTGATTTTGAATCAAGTAGGGTTTTTGGATTTTAAACCTGATTTTTTGTCAATTTCTGTGGATGGAATCAGGTATCGGGAGTTTCTTTGAGGTCTTAGTGCTAGGCCTAGGTGTGTGTATGTTCTCAGGTGTTGAATCGGTGTTCGGAGGAGTTGATTCGGGGTTTGGAGAGCCAAACTCGTAGCTCAAAAACGGTTCCAGCTTGGATTCGGTCGACTGAACTCATGAGTTCAGTCGACTGGATCATAGTCTTGAGGGTTCGGTCGGCCGAACCTACGGGTTCAGTCGACTGAACTGTGGCTGTTTGGCATTTTGCGTTTTCGGTGTGTTGTTCAGTCGACTAAAGTGCTGGGTTGTGGTTTTTGATTGTTTGGTGGTTCGGTGGTTGGGTTTGGTGTCCGATTGGTGTCCTACGGTACTCAATTGACTGATTTATGGGAATTAATCGGTTCAAATACCTGTGAATTCCTTTGGGTGTCGTGTTGGTCTGGGTTATTACGTGTTGGTAACTGGCTTTCCTCTAGTGGTTCTTAGTCAATAGAATTATAGGGTTCTATTGATTGAAATCATGGAGAGGAGAATTAGCTGTTTCTCGGTTCGGTTAATCGTATGGTAGCTTCGGGGGTCGTGTTGTGGCCTCGGGTGTTGTGTGTTGTCGTCCTTGGGTTGATGTGCATGGTTAGGTTTCAGTGCTGTGGCGCGATTGTGTTCGTAGTGATGTTTGTGACCTCATGACTCGAGGGGTTTAGAGTCGGCCTTTGGGCTAGGCTTGGTTGCGGGTCGTTAGTCGTTCCAGGTGAGTGGATGACGGGTGCATGTGGTACGTCAGTTGGTATCGGGTAATATGTAGCTATGTGCTTTTATATCGGATTTTATGCATGTTATAACTGTAGCTTATTCATGCATGGATTATGTAATGTGTTTACATGGCTTTCGATAGCGTTATGTGTAACGTGGTTTATGTTTTAAAACTCTGAGTTTATAAGCATGTAGGTGGGCTCTGTGGAGCGGATGCATGTGTTGTATGTTGTGTGAGTCGCGTGTGTATCATGTGACGTGTTTGTGAAACGTAGTGATAGTACGTTGTTTATGCATTTAATTCCTGATTAGGTTATGCATAGGTGTATGAATGAGATAGGTGCATATGCAGTTCTCTGTGTGTTAGCTCTGGCTGGCAGTGCATTTGTTAGGGCTGAGGTCCTTCGGTAAAAATTCGTGAAGGTTAGGGCTGAGGTCCTTCGATTAAAGTCTGTGAAGGTTAGGGTTGAGGTCCTTCGGTGATAGTCCGTAAAGGTGTATGGTAGGGCTGAGGTCCTTTAGTTGAAGTCCGTAAAGGTGCATTGATGGGTGCTGCGGTCCATCGGTAAAAATTCGAGAAGGTTCATGGCTTGCATATACTGCATTATGGGATAGATAGACCAGCTTTCAAATTGTTTTAAGAGTTGTGTGAAACGCGATCTAAAAACCCTTTTTCAACTGTTTTCTAGGCTCCTGTGTGCGAGCCAAAACATGGTTCGTATCCTCGCTTTTCCTTGCATGTGAAAACTATTTTCAAGGCTTGAAAGAGAGCCTAAACCTGCACTTCGATTTTTCCTAGCATGTTTTGTTTATATTGCATGCTTGTTTAGAATCTGCTGAGTTTTAGCTCACGGTGTGGGATTTGCTTTTCTTCATGTACCGGTCACGCTGGTTGATCTGCAGGTGCTAAAGAGGTAGAAGAGTTGTAGTCCTTCTTTTTGTTAGTTTAGTTACATGTATGTTTGTAACATGTTTATGGGCATTAGCGCCGTGTAATGTTGTCGTTTGGCGTTTATATATAATGCATGTATGGTTTAAATTGAGAGTATATTCTCGGGTAAGGTATCTTGTATGGTTGCTTATGGGTGTTTTACGTGGCCCAGAGTTTGGGGCGTGACAAATTGGTATCAGACCTCTGGGTTCGAATACTTATGAGCCGTGGGAAGAGGGTGCGTTCCTGTGTGAGGTTGATTGCATGTGCTTAATTGCATGTCAACAGGTCCTTGGGAAGCATTTTCATCCCCAGCATCAGGGATAGGGACATCCCCTTAGCCAACAGCACGGTCACGGCCTCGACCACGGCCTCGCCCTCTCCTCGCCGACATCGCGTCTATATGAAAGAAGACATCATATAAGATGCAGCACACAGCATAAACATAAACATTAAGAATATAAACATGCTAACACATAGCCACATAGGTTCATGCCAAAATAGACCCCACATACCGAGGAGAACCGGCAATAATGACCCGTCAATCTGGATAACCTACTCAGACTCCCTGCTAGAAATCACGTCAGCTAAACGCGTTTTTAACTTGGTTCCCAAGTTTGTTAATCCAAACGCCAAAAGGCAGGACTAATTAATCCCACAGTTTAACCCCATGCGCACATATACACAAAATTCACATACCTAACATGCTGACACGATCATGTTATCAAGGCTTGGTAGAGCTGGTGCGTGCGCTGGTGGGTTCCATCAGCCAGTTGGTTGAGACCGTTAGAGGTGAGGTTGTTAGGGAGAGGGTGCCCGAGGCGAGGGCTACTGCGGCGATGCGGGAGTTTAGACGCATGGATTCGCCTACCTTTGCTGGAGACCCATACCCTATTGTGGCGACGGAGTGGTTGAAGCTGGTGACGCGGATCCTTGATACATTGAAGATTGTGGAGGATGAGTTGCGGGTTTCATTTGCCACCTTCCAGTTGAGGGGCGCTACTCATTAGTGGTGGAGATATGCCAAGACGACTGTAGGAGTCACTTGGGCAACTTTTACAGGAGTATTTCTGGAGAAATACTTCCCGACTTCGCAGAGTGATTTGTACAGGGAGGAGTTCTATACTCTTACCCAGGGGACCATGGACATCATGCAGTATGAGGCCAGGTTTACGAGTTTGTCCCGGTTTGCTCCAAAGTTGGTGAGCACCGACGAGCTGCGTTCCATGAGATTTGAGCGAGGCTTGAGGCTGGCTATCAGGGAGCGTGTGGTTGCACTGGGACTTCAGATGTTCACAGATCTGGTGGAGGCAGCAGCGAGGGTGGAGAACACCATGACTGAGATTCGAGTTTCTAGGGAGGCCAAAACATCGCAGGGTGGGACCGAGGTACAGACTGGTGGACGTTCCAGCAAGAGGCAGAAGTCCTCTGGTTCTAGTTTTCACCCATCTGGGTTACCACAGTACTTCTCTGCACTAGCACCATCAATGGCTTCATCTGGGAGGCTGGAGTGGAGAGAGTTGATTTGCTATCAGTGTGGGCAGCCAGGGCATCGTGTGTCGGAGTGCCCGCAGCCGAGGCAGTCTCAGGGTTCATGGATTCAGTCGCAGGGGAGAGAGTCATAGATTTTCTATGGATGTGGCCATCCTGGACATGTTCGCAGGAACTATCCCCAGAGGGAGAGTGCACCGAGTGTAGTGGGTACGCCATAGGGTTCGTATGTGCAAAGCCGACAGCAGCATCCGGTGGTCCAGACGTCCCGAGCAACGACAGGTGGGGGTGCTTCAGTTCAGTCGGTACGACAGCCGACCATGCCGGGTGGTAGACAGGACAGAGTGGGAGTGCTCCGAGTGTATTCACTTGTAGCTCTTGGTTCTTCGAGGGCACCAGCCGCGCGTGATGATGCAGATGCAGATCTTTCTCCATTGCACCGAGGTACTTTCTAAGTTTGCAGGCATTGGGCCAGTTCTTTTGTTGCATCTGTACAGGAGTTGGTGCTGGATCAGTGGGTGGGGTGCTGTGTGAGATCGTAGTTGGTGATGATGTGAGGTTGGGGTGGGTTGTAGATCCCGAGTCTTTGAGATAGTTAGCCGTTGTTTAGGATGCCTGACCCTGTTTGACTATATCCTAGGAATAGTTTGGCTAACTATCTCGTATTCCGTGTTGATAGAGATCAACGGTTTGTTTTCTTTTGACCTTGAGTTGAATTTTGGGGACAAAATTCCTTTAAGAGAGGTAGAGTTGTGAGAGCCTGACCCGTTTTCTTTTTCGGCGTTTTCGGACGCGTGTTATGTGTTTATGTTACAGCATGTTTTATATGCTTTTGATGCATGTTTGAGGGTAGAGGTGCATGTGGAGAAGGTTCTGGGGGCCATGGGGTGTTACGGCGCGAATTTCGAAAATTAAAAAAAAAGAGATATTTTGGAGACTTATAAATATCTTGAGTTAGATATTTTCAAAAAATATTTTTTCAAAACTTAACTCCTAAGTTTCCCATTTTTCTCTCTACCTTCTCTCTTAGTTCTCGGGGACCCGGGGCTCAGTTTTCGACGATCAAACTACGAATTCTTGGTATCGGCATTGAGGGCTACGCAACCATCCGGTCAGAATTTCATTCTGACGAAGCTCAGTTTTGCACGTGGTTCGAGGCATTGAGTTTTTAACTCACCGAGGTAGGATTCTAGATCCGCATGTAGTATAAGGGTGTTATGGGTAATCGGGTGTCTTTTTACTGGTTAGATCTCCGTAGATCTGATTTTGAATCAAGTAGGGTTTTTGGGTTTTAAATTGGGTTTTTTGTCGATTTCTGTGGATGAAATCAGGTATCGGGAGTTTCTTTGAGGTCTTAGTGCTAGGCCTGGATGTGTGTATGTTCTCGGGTGTTGAATCGGTGTTCGGAGGAGTTGATTCAGGGTTTGGAGTGCCAAACCCGTAGCTCAAAAACGGTTCCAGCTTGGGTTCGGTCGACTGAACTCATGAGTTCAGTTTACTGGATCATAGTCTTGAGGGTTCGGTCGACCGAACCTACAGGTTCAGTCGACTGAACTGTGGCTGTTTGGCGTTTTGCGTTTCCAGTGTGTTGTTCAGTCGACTTGGGGGTTAGGTCCAGTCGACTGAAGTGCTGGGTTGTGGTTTTTGATTGTTTGGTGGTTCGGTGGTTAGGTTTTGGTGTCCGATTGGCGTCCTACGATATTCAATTGACTGATTTATGGAAATTGGTTGGTTCAAATACCTGTGGATTCCTTTGGGTGTCATGTTGGTCTGGGTTATGACATGTTGGTAACTGGCTTTCCTCTAGTGGTTCTTAGTCAATGGAATTATGTGGTTCTATTGATTGAAATCATGGAGAGGGGAATTAGTTGTTTCTCGATTCGGTTAATCGTATGGTAGCTTTGGGGGTCGAGTTGTGGCCTCGGGTGTTGTATGATGCCGTCCTTGGGTTGACGTGCATGGTTAGGTTTGGGTGCTGTGGCGCGATTGTGTTCGTAGTGATGTTTGTGACCTCGTGACTCGAGGGGTTTAGAGTCGGCCTTTGGGCTAGGCTTGGTTGTGGGTCGTTAGTCGTTCCAGGTGAGTGGATGGCGGGTGCGTGTGGTACGTCAGTTCGTATCGGGTAATATGTAGCTATGTGCTTTTATATCGGGTTTTATGCATGTTATAACTATAGCTTATTCATGCATGGATTATGTAATGTGTTTACATGGCTTTCGATAGCGTTATGTGTAACGTGGTTTATGTTTTAAAACTCTGAGTTTATAGGCATGTAGGTGGGCTCTGTGGAGCGGATGCATGTGTTGTATGCTATGTGAGTCGCGTGTGTAACATTTGACGTGTTTGTGATACGTAGTGATAGTACGTGGTTTATGCATTTAATTCCTGATTATGTTATGCTTAGGTGTATGAATGAGATAGGTGAACATATAGTTCTCTGTGTTTTAGCTCTGGCTGATGGTGCATTTGTTAGGGCTAAGGTCCTTCGATTAAAGTCCGTGAAGGTTAGGGCTGAGGTCCTTCGGTGATAGTCCGTAAAGGTGTATGGTAGGGCTGAGGTCCTTCGGCTGAAGTCCGTAAAGGTGCATTGATGGGTGTTGCGGTCCATCGGTAAAAATTCGAGAAGGTTCTTGGCTTGCATGTACTGCATTATGGGACGGATAGACCAGTTTTTAAATTGTTTTAACAGTCGTGTGAATCGCGATCTAAAAACCCATTTTCAACTATTTTCTAGGCTCTTGTGTGCGAGTCAAAATATGGTTTGTATCCTCGCTTTTCCTTATATGTGAAAACTGTTTTCAAGGCTTAAAAGAGAGCCTAAACCCGCACTTCAATTTTTCCTATCATGTTTTGTTTATATTGCATGCTTGTTTAGAATCTGCTGAGCTTTGTCTCACGGTGTGGGATTTGCTTTTCTTCAGGTGCCGGTCACGCTGGTTGATCTGCAGGTGCTGAAGAAGTGGAAGAGTTGTAGTCTTCCTTTTTGTTAGTTTTGTTACATGTATGTTTATAACATGTTTATGAACGTTAGAGCCGTGTAATATTTTCGTTTGGCGTTTATATACAATGCATGTATGGTTTAAATTGAGAGTATATTCTCGGGTTGGGTATCTTGTATGGTTGCTTATGAGTGTTTCACGTGACCCGGAGTTTGGGGCGTGACAGTTACAGTCGTACTGATGGTATGTCCATTTTCATCTAAACTGTGAACATAAAACTTATATTTTACAAAAACTTAAAATCTGATCTTCTGTGTGTAAGCCATACTCTACACACAGATTAAATACTGTACAGAATATCGGACATTTATGCATTATATTAAAGAAATGATACACATACATTTCTCATAAAGATTCTCATAAAATAGAATGTTAATTTTATTAAAATAAAATTAAATAGTAAACATAAGATTTTCAGTATACCAACCCTAACACCTAGAACCCCTGCAAAGAATTGCAGACATGATTAGTAACTCTCGTATTTATACACCATGTACCGATAAATAACAGAGCTAAATATTTTTCCATAAGTAGTGAACAGAAATTATCTTTGTTGTTCTTCTTGCCAAAATAAACTTGACATTATTTCTTCTAGTGCCCAGTCTGCTTGTAGTGAAAACACTTGCCTGTCGGCCTTTTTACACTCGCTTCCGGCCCATTAGCTGCTTTTGTACATGTGCCTCCCTATTGCTGAATCTTTTTCTTCTTCTTGCCTTTCAGCTTAGAGGAAGAACTCTTTTTAGTAACAAAAGCACTACCTAGCTTCCTAAGAACACCCTCGACTGCTTGAAGTTCTTTAAGTAGTTCTGCCACGAAAAAATGGAGTTTGTTTATTATATAATTACGGCAGAACTGCTTAAAACTATCAGGCCACAACTTGAGTATGATATCGACCTGAGTTTTTCATCAATCTCATCTTTAAGGATCTCCGGTTCATTCAGAAGACTAATTGTCTTCGAAACATGATCCCTAATTGAGGTGCCTTCAGTTATGTTTATGTTCATCAGAGATTTCATGACCACCTGCCTAGTGGTAGGATTTTGTTCCCCAAACATCTCTTTGAGATTCATAATCATGTCATAGGCACTGAGTATAGACTGATGCTAATACTACAATACATTTGACATGAAAGTCAAAATGTAACAACGAGCTATTTATTCAGCCTTTTGCCACTTCTCATATGCTCGGATTTCTTATTCGGTCGCCCCCTCATTAGGTACTGGTGGATAAATCTCAGGCAATACAAACTTATAATTCTTGGCAGTTAAAACAATATCTAGATTCTTTTTTTAGTCAAACATAATTTGGACCCGTAAGTTTGTGTTCACGATTCCAATGCATCATTTCATTCCATCTTGCCTAGCCACCTAACGCTGATTAAACTATTTTATTAAATTAATATATCAAATGATGTGTCATAATAACAATTATATTAATGTTAACGATGTTTCCTCGTTGACAGTGCAATTCACCTCACCTAAGATTGCAAAATCTACTCGATGTGGTACTAGCCGACACCCTTTGACGCTCAACTCAAATAACTTTTCTTGAGTAAGAACCAAGTAAACTTGTAAAAGTGCATAATTATAACTGAAAATAATAGTTGCATGTATCATTCGTCATCTGTGCGCTTATAATTGAAAATAATAGTTGCACATACCATTCGTCATCTATGCATGCAGTATTGCTCTTTCTAATTTGCTTACTCCTCCTCTTTATACCTTACCCTCTTATTAGATTCTCTTTTCACGTGTCACTATACAGTATAGAACGTAATCTCCTATTACTCAATTTGTTCTCCTCAACTAGCTAGTCAAGCAAAACCTAGTCTCCTATTAGTCAACTGATAGAGAGGTGAAACTCAATTGATGACAGTAGATACTAGGGTGTAATTTGGGCCCGGCTTGGCCCGAAGCCCGCGGGCTCTCGTAAAAAATTAGGTCGGACTGGGCTTTTTTCCCAAAGAGTAGGCCTAGGCCCCAAAGGTATAGGGCTCGGGCTCGAACCTCGAGCTAGGGTTTTGGGAGGGCCGATCGGGCTTTTTTCAGGCTTTTAGTTTTTTAAAAAAAAATTGTTGTTGTAATTTGTATAATATAAGTTTAAAATTTTCTTAATTATTAGTTGTTGTTATATTAGTTTATTATTAATTTATAAATCAAACTTCATAATAAATTAATAAGTTAATTTATTATTTATAAGAAAATATAAGTTTATTGGTTTTATATTTTTATAAGTTTATAAATTATAACTTATAAGTTTTAAAATTTATAAGTTTATAACCTATTAATATTATTATTAAGTTTATAAGTTATTAGCTTATTATTTTCTTAGAAGTTTATAAGTTAGTTTATTATTATTATTATAAATTTGTTAGTTTTTATAGTTTATACTTTATAATTTATAATTTATTACTATTTTTATTAGTTATTACTAATTAGTTATATTTATAAGTTTAAACTTTATTTGCTTTTTAATTTTTAAGTTTATAGTTCATACTTTATAAGTTTATTATTATTACTTTATAAGTTTATACTTTATAAGTTTATAATATTATAAATTAGTTAGTACTTAATTTATTATAATTTTATTATTTTTTGTAATAAGTTTAAATATTTTAAATAATTACATAATTTAAATACAATAAGTTTGAACACTTAAAATAATTAAATGTAATATAAGTTTTATTAATCAAAAATTAAATTTGAACAATTACATAAATATTATATTTTACACTTTATAAGTATATTCTACACTTAAAAAAATAAAAAAATTACATCACTATAGGTCAACTACATTCCAACTACGTTGTCACATACTGTAACACCCTGACCCTTCTCGTGACAAGGATATTGTCCACTTTGGGCAAAACTCTCAATGTTTTGTTCTTCCCAAAGAGTCACCCATCCTTGCATGACCCCACCCAAGTACGCTTAACTATGGAGTTCTGCTAGGGTCTCTACCACCTGGGAAAAGGTCTCGTTGAATAAAAGCGTCCAAGATTTTCCTTTATAACCCAGGAACACCCTCTCCTTTTTCGATGTGCGATACCAGGATATCACAATCTATCCCTCTTAGGGCTGCACGTCCCCGTGCAGTAGCCTGCTAGTCATTATTGACCTGCCCACTCAGTAGTCTACCCACATGTCACGCGAGACGATAGGGGCCCACACTCAGAGGTGAGGAGAGTCGGCTCTGATTGTTGGGAATGTATACTAAAAAGTCATACTTTTTATGTTTTTTATTCTCAATACCTGGCATATTAATAAGAAACATTTGAGATGGTTTTACATTTATGGTTTCATATTTATATTTGTGATATATGAATACATAGTCCGTATATTCTATCCAGTATTTGACTCAGTGCGTGTTGCACAGAAGATCGGGTCAAATGTTTTGACATATTATACAAGTAGGCTCACAATTGTAATGGACCCGGACATTCCATTGGTACGATTGTAGTACATCGTTATAGTAGCTGGTCTTGGCTTGGTCGAACGGATCCAATTCTGATTTTGAATTCGATGTTCGAACTCGATGTGTTAGTACACTTGGAGTGTACACTTGTCCGGGTCCATTACTATTGTGAGCCTACCTGTATAATTTGTCAAAACATTTGACCCGATCTTCCGAGCAGCACGCACTGAGTCAAATACTGGATAGAATATACAGACTATGTATTCATACATCACAAATGTAAATATAAAATCATAAATGCAAAACTATCTCAAATGTTTCTCATTAATATGTCAGTGATCTAGAATAAAATACATAAAAAGCATTACTTTTCAATATACATTCTCAATAATCTCTCACTTATACTCAAACCCATGCAAGAACACACCTGACACCTTAATGAAGAGATCCGCTAGGTTATCCGCAGATGCTATCTTGAAAACTACCACGTCTCCACGCTGCACGGTCTCCCGGATGAGATGATACTTCCTCTCAATGTGCTTTCTCCTTTTGTGGACTCTTGGTTCCTTTGAGTTTGCAATCGCTCCACTGTTATCACAATAGAGTACAATAGGCGATTGTACCGAGGATACCACATCCAAGTTCTTTAGGAAGTTCCTGAGCCAAACCACTTCCTTAGCTGCATCCGAAGCTGCAACATATTCAGCCTCCATGGTAGAGTCAACAATACAAGACTGCTTCACGCTCCTCCAACTGATGACTCCACCTCCCAAGGTAAACACATAGCCTAAGGTGGACCTCCTAGAATCTTTATCTACTTGGAAATCTGAGTCAGTATACCCAAGAGGTATAAGACCATCTGCCTGGTACACCAACATATACTCCCTAGTTCTCTTTAGGTACTTGAGTATATTTTTGACCGCAGTCCAATGCTCTTGCCCTGGATTAAACTGATATCTGCATACCATACCTACGGCATAACAGATATCTGGTCTAGTGCAGAGCATGGTATACATGAGACTTCCTACTGCCGAAGCATAATGAATACCTCTCATCCTCTCTATCTCCTGAGGTGTCCTAGGACTCTGATCCCTAGATAGAGTAATCCCATGTCTGAAAGGAATAAATCATTTCTTAAATTTTTTTATACCAAATCAAGCAATAATCAAGTCAATTTAACGGGTTTAGGATAAGCCCAACATACTACGTGATCGATCTCGTATGAGCTTGATCCCAAGGATTTGACTCGCTTCTTCCAAGTCTTTCATGTTAAATTGACTTGATAACCACACCTTCACTGAGGATAGTAACCCCACATCGTTTTCGATTAGGAAAATATCATTAACATAAATGAATAGAAATGACACCTTATGCCCATCGCGCTTTCAGTACACGCAATACTAGATGGGACACTGATCAAAGCCAAAACTTTTAATCGCCTGGTCAAATCAAGTGTTCTAAGACCTTGATACTTGCTTAAACCCATAAATAGATTTCTTAAGCTTGCACATCATGTGCTCCTGGTCCTTTGCTATGAATCTGTCTAGCTGCATCATATAGATGCTCTCGTCAAAACTTCCATTAAGAAATGCCGTATTGACGTCCATTTGCCAAATCTCGTAATCGAGATGAGCAGCAATGGATAAGAGAATCCGAATGGACTTGAGAATTCGAATGGACTAAGCATAGCCACCGGCAAATAGGTTTTCTCATAATCGAACCCTTCTTTCTGGCAAATCACTTCGCAACAAGCCTAGTTTTGAAGGTTTCTACCTCCCCGTCCACTCCGCTCTTTTTCTTGAAGATCCATTTGCACCCGATGGGTTTTATCCCATCTAATATATCTATAAGCATCTAGACCCGATTAGAGTATATGGACTCTATCTCAGATTCCATAGTCTTTTGCCATAATTGTGCATCCTTGTCTGGTAGTGCTTCATTATAGTTTCTGGGTTCGATGTCGTGTTCTTTCGAAATCTTGTCGTAAGACTCTCCCAAAAACATGAATCTCTCGGGTTGACGAATAACCCTCCCACTACGACGAAACTCTTGCTGTGTACTCACGATAGGTAGTATCTCATTCCGTTCATTAGGTATGTTTTTCGGTTGTACCAAATTTTCATTCCTCACCTCTTCAAGAACAACTTGCAACCGAAATTTGCGATTGATTACATAATCCTCTTCCAAGAATCTTGATTTGTGCTAACAAATACCTTATGACTCTTAAGATCATAAAATAAATTACCTTTAGTTCCTTTAGGGTATCCTACAAAGAAACGGACATCTGTCTTTGGTTCCACGATACTTGTATCTCCCACCAACACGTGTGCTGGGTGACCCCATATTCGAAAGTGTTTAAGACTTGGCTTACGCCTAATCCATAACTCCAAAAGGGGTTCTGAAAACTGCCTTAGTAGGCACCAAATTCAGAATATATGTCGCCGTTTTTAATGCATACCCCCAAAACGAATGTGGTAAATCTGAATAACACATCATGCACTTCACCATCTCCTTAAGGGACCTTTTTTTCTTTTCTGCTACACTATTCTGTTGAGGCATACCTGGTGCAGAGAACTGGGATGTTATCCCTTGTTTTGATAAGTAGTCCCTGAACTCCCCAGATAGGTATTTACCTCCACGATCAGATCGTAGGGTTTTGATACTTTTACCTGTTTGCATCTCCGCTTCGGCCTTAAACACTTTGAATTTCTCAAAGGCTTCAGACCCGCGGTGAAACAGGTAAACGTATCCATACCTTGAGTAATCGTCAATAAAAGTGACAAAATACTCATACCCACATCTTGCCTGGTGTTTATGGGACCACATAAATCAGAGTTAACCAATCCCAACACTTCTTTGGCTCTAAGTCCCTTGGCCGTAAACGGCCTCTTGGTCATTTTACCTTCTAAACAGGATTCGCAGACTTAAAGTGCCTCTATTTTTAATGAACTCAAATGTTCATTTTGAACCAGTCTTTGTATTCTTTTTAGATTAACATGTCCCAAACGAAGATGCCAAAGTAGCGTTTGGTTTAAGGAGAAAGCTTTCCTTCTAAGTGGTAAAACGTGTAAATTATTCACCTCATTATTTTTATCAGTAGAAATAATATGGTGTAAAATATAAAGAGTATTTTTCAATATACCACGACAGATAAATTATTTTTCAACCATAATACTGTATGAAAACTTATTAAAAGAAACAAAATATCTATCATTCCCCAAACAGGAAACCGAAACTAAGTTTCGCCTGATTTTGGGTACACATAAAATGTTCTTCAAAATTAAATTTTTATTTTTATTAAAATAAAGAACTACTTCTCCCACTGCAACAGCAGACACCTGTGAGTTGCTCTCCATCTGAAGGTAGACCTCGCCCTCTCTAAGCTGCCTGGTTACTTGGAACCCCTGCAAAGAATTGCAGACATGATTAGTGGC